>CAUYQG010114101.1:0-26574 GCA_963574415.1 Tarsius wallacei
CGTGGTAGCGCGCGCCTGTAGTTCCAGCTACTCGGAAGGCTGAGGCGGAAGGATCGCCGGAGCCCAGCAGGTCGAGGCTGCGGTGGCCGGGAGCGGCCACTGCACTCCAGTCTGGGCGACGGAGTGAGACTCCAACTCAAACAAAAATAAAATAAAATAAAGTAAAATAAAATATTTATTAATAGTGCAATATAATGTCAAACGTATATACCAGTAAGTATTAACAAATCAAATATTGTTGGATTTCAGGCAGTTTCTGATTTTTTACTATAAAAATAATTCTGAGTAGCCTTACATATATGCAATTTGACAAATTTATGCTTATTTACTTATAAATCTTGGAGTCTCAAAGGGTACATACATTTGCCTATTGACATACATTGCCAAATCGCTTTCAGAGAGTACATACTAGAAATAGTGGAATGGAAGAATATGATTTGGACTACTAACTAACTTCATTGAGCACTTCCTTTTTAAAAAAAACTATATTTCTTGTCCTTTGGATTGAAGACAGACAGGTTTTCATTTTTCTTTCAATACAAGCTATGGTTTTAATGCTGAGATTTACATTTTGTCACATTTATTGGCAATTTATACCTTATCTTTTACTTGCCTTGCACATTTTTAAATTACATTTGTTATTGTTGCTGTTGTTATAGATTTGTAAGATCTTATCTATTAAAGACATTACTTGATTAATTTGCTATAAACATTTAATCTTAATTTATCATTTTCTTAAGTGGTACTTTAACATATTAACTTTTGTCCATAAAAATGAAATGAAAAATACTTAGGAATGACTCCAACTCTGAACTACATCATTCAGTTAACTAGTGCACTGTATTTATTCATAAGATTGAAATCCCATAAATTACGGTTTTGGACTCAGGAATAATCTCAATTAGTAATTGACAGTAATCAAATTAGCTAAATGATTGCTAGTCTGTGTTACACAAGCTGCCATCATCCTATTTGAAAGAGGCTATCTAACTAAAGATGATGTTTAAAGAAAATATGACAAAATTTGATACAGATTTTAGAAGCTAGTATGGGTTATACTTGTGTTTATTCCAACTAAATCCTAACATATAATGTTGGTATTTTCTTTTTTAGTGATGGAAGAGGTCCACAAAGACCAATTAGTCTAGGGTTCACAGAAGTCGTAATATGGCCCTAGGATACACACGCTCTTGTGGCCTTCAGGCAGAGAGTAAAGATGCAAAAAGGTAGGACATTACGGCATCTGCCACAGGGTATTTGCAAGTGTTAAAATACTTGTTGTTTGTGAAACACCCACGTGGTGTCATTTCTCGCCACCCTGTCCTTCAAAGACCCCCGATATACACACATAAACGCTCATAAATTGCTTCAGATAAATTCTATTTATTTAGCAAACTTCAATTTAAAAGTAACTGCACCTGGAAGGCAATCCCTAATCCCCATGTCGGGACTGGATGCAGTTTTTGTTTTGTTTTGTTTTGTTTTGAGTCTCACTCTGTTGCCCAAGCCGGAGTGCAGTGGCACTTGCACGACCACTGCAGCCTCAACGTGCTGGGCACAGGCGATCCTTCCTCCTCAGCCTTCTGAGTAGCTGGAACTACAGGTGTACGCCACCACGCCCAACTAATTCTTCTGGATTTATTGTAGAGACGTGGTCTCACCAACTTGCCCAGGCTGGTCTCGAACCTGTAGGCTCAGGCAATCCTTTCGCCTCCGCCTCCCAAAGTGCTGGGGTGACTGGTTTGAGCCACCGCGCCCGGGCTGCATGCAGTTTTCATGTACTTTGCATCTCTCTGTGTCCCCCTACTATCAAGTGCTTCACATTGGGATTTTACATTTACCTGCATTACCTTCCTCTAGGTTATGCATCCTGTGAGGATAGACTCTGTCTTAGCACATGGTTAACCACATAAGTACAGTGACTAGCACGTAGTACCAAGCCAATAACTACTGGATAACTTGAACTGATGAACAGTCATGAGATTATTTGCAAATGGTTGAGTTGGATTCGAAATCAAGCTGTTTAAAGAGAGTGGGCTGGATTACGTTTTGTCAAATTGGCTTGATCGGGACGCTGCTTTCCAGAATCGTCTTCCCTGTGCACTTTTGGGTAAAAGTTAGCCAAATGAGGAAAGTACATGAGATTTGGCAGAAGCTAAGCAGAAAGCAGTACTCTCAGAATGTTATCACCATCAGCCAAAGTGGCAGACACACGGAGGTGCCCATTGATTTCTAACCCTCCTCTGTTTCACATTCAGCTCATCTTCCTGACGGTGGACCGTGCTAACCAAGAGTGGATTCAAGCCCACCACTAAAAGCTTGGTTGTGGATCTACAGCAGTGATGGCTATGTGCAAGAATCGATATCCCCAGAGGTGACAGTTTCAGTAGACCAGGGCAGGGGGTCCCTCTTTTCAGTCGCTATGGGGTACCCACCTATGGTTGCCTTCTTTGATTTCCATGTACACTTCAACTTAGTTTAGAAATTTCCATTATCAACTGTTTCTCTGTGTATCTCTGTTTATCTTCCTATTTCCAGAACTCCACTGCCCCAGTTTTCCCACATTTCTTATTTTTAATATTTGTAAAGAGTCAATATTTTTCTGTAATATGTCTCATGGGTTTGGTTTTGCCACCTGAACTCTGAGACTGACAGTACAGTATTTAATCCTATGGATGTACCATAATTTATTAAACTATTCACATATTGTCAGGTATAAATTTAGTTCAGTCTCACATTTCTAATCTTAACACTGAAAATAAAAATCTTACACATAAGTAAGTCTTCATTAGCATATCTAAATACATTGCGGCATTGGTGTTGATATTTTTCTAAGGCTGTAGAATTCCTACTTATAACATGCCCTATTCCTTTTTTTTATTTTTATTTTTTGAGTTGGAGTCTCACTCCATTGCCCAGGCTGTAGTGCAGTGACACACTCACAGTCACCCCATCGTCGACCTGCTGGGATCAGGCAATCCTTCCACCTCATCCTTCCAAGTAGCTGGAACTACAGGCGCACACTACCATGCCCTGCTAATTTGCCTTATTTTTTAAATGAGCATTCTTAAAAGAGAATTAGATAAATTGTTTATGTTCTGCTTTAATGTTTTCAAATGTTTGTGTGAGAGGACATATTCATCAGGATTCTACAGAGACAGAACCCGTAGAAGATGATGGATAGATAGGAGGAATTTCTCAGACGAATTGGCTCATGTAATTATGGAGGCTGGGAAATCTCACGACAGGCCAGCTACAAGCTGGAGAACCAGGGAGGTCAATGGTATAACTCTCAGGCCAAAGACCCGAGAACCTTGGCTAAGTGAAGAAGTGTGGATGTGTAAGTCCCAGAGTCCGCAGGTGATAGAAGCCGGAGCGGCAGCCCAGGGCCGGAGAGGCATGGCCCACCTCCAGAAGACAGAGGGTGCATATCTACCTTTTCTCTGCCTTTTCGTCTTATCCTGGTGCCCTGCCCAGTGGATGGGGCCCACTCACACTGAAGAGGATACTCTCACTCAGTCTACTGACTCCCACACCAATCTCTCCCAGAACATCTCATGGACGCATCCACTTTATGAGCTTTCTAGGAGTTCCTTAATCCAGTCACCTTGACACCTAAAATTCACCATCCCAGATCATGACACTGTGAGCATTGTTTATCAGCTGTGGTGTAGCAGCTGAAGAACTAAACAATGAGTATCAAATACTCCTTCAAGCTGGGCACAATGGCTCATGCCTGTAATCTCAGCAATTTGGGAAGCAGAGGCAAATTGCTGAGAGGATTGCCTGAGCCCAGGGGCTCGAGACCAGCCTGGGCAACTTGGCGAGACCTCGTCTCTACAATAAATCAAAAAATCAGCTGGGCGTGGTGGCACATACCTGTGGTTCCAGCTACTTGGAAGGCTGAGGCGAAAGGATTGCCTGAACCCAGCAGGTTGAGGCTGCAGTAACCATGAGCATTCCACTGCACTCCTGCCTGGGTGACAGAGTGAGACTCCAACTCAAAACAAACAAATACTCCTTTAATCCAAAGGGAAGTGCTGGACCATTGTTGCTAGATCTATCAAGAATGCAATTAAGAGATGATTTGTGACCATTTAACTTTAAACTTGAATATCTAAAACAGTTGAAGTTGAAGAGACTTGGCCAAACTAATTCTTTTAGATGTTTCCTTAGTGTCTCCTAGCACCCATAAAGAGGATGGGAGGGTTGGCCATAGTGTGAAGGGAGTCTTTCCCCTCCACCTCAAGCTTGGAGAGAAAAACTTCAGAAAGTCAAATGGAAGATTTGATACTTATTACCTTGAATCCTTTATAGAAAAGACGATAAGGCAAAGGAGCAAAAATTAACAGCAGCTGGCCCAAATTCAAAAGACTGGAGATAAAACCCGGGACTGTCCTGGCCTGTCTAGTGGTAGAGGGAAGACTCATGGCTACATGGGAAGAAGCTATGCACGGCAGACACGCAAACCACCAGCCAATGTGGGGTCACGGGTAGACAGCCGGAAAGGAATCATCTTCAGAGGGACTCTGCCCAAGAGTCTTGTGGAGGTACCACAGTGGCCGATATAGACTGGTGTTGAACAGAGGGCTGGCATAATTGATAAGCCAGAGAAAATCCAGCTCTCCACAGAAATTTCAGTTGGAGGTTCCCATTGAGAAAATCTCTGAGAAACCCACTGAAGCATTCAGGAGAGCAAAAGCCACTTTTGCAGGATGCACCAGTAGCAGATCACAAAGGTACCAGAGAAGCAAGCCTGTTTTAAACCTCTTATGTCTTCCCTTCTGCCTTGTTCACAGCCATCAAACTAGAGGGTCAGAATCAACAACTAAGGAATGGGACAGAGGTTCAAAGAAAGGAATCACTACTAAAGAACATAGAGAAGAGGTTTAGTAGACCCTTCCTCACTGTGGCAGGTTTTTCTGATTCAAGCTATGCCAAGCCAAGTGAGGTGCGAAAACAGAACTTTAAAAGATGTTCAGAATTTCCGTATCAGACAGCTCTGGGTGCTGTTAGAGCTAAATTATGACCACTCATTTGGCTAAAGTGATTAGAATTTGTTTTAATACATTAAAATGACCAAAAAATTATAGCAGAGTTTTTACCCAAGATGCAAAGAAAAATGAATCCACAGATGTAGATTAAAAATGACAAATGCTTTCTGTTTAAACCCTATAGAATCTTGCAATCTCAACATAATGGTTTTGTTGCGTTTAGTTACAAAAGCAACAAAAAGCATCAAAATCTACATAAACAAAAAGATTACATTATTCCTTCCTTCAACAATCACAAATGGTTATAATTTACCAAAAGGAAAAACACGAAGTACAGTGTGTTATATTACAGGACATAAATGTTAGATTTGCAGCCAAGTGAGTTCATAGGTTTGATTCCCATAAAGAGGCAAAGTAGCTGTAATCTTATACCAAGTCAGAAGATCAGCTTTGGTATACTTTGCCTTTTTGATATCTTTGATAAAACCAACTATGTGCGTTTTTTAATAATTTCATCCATTGTTGCATTCTAGTAAATTTAGTTGCAAAATGACAAAGGGTCATAATGTTGACTTTTATTTTTTATTTGTTGTGTTATTAAATTATTGTTACTTCCAGATAAGTAAACTACCTTGGAAGATTATACTTTAACACAATCATTTTGTTTATCTTTAAATATACAATACAAATATATTCTTCAACACCCCTTAAAATTTATGGATTTGTTTTTCCTACAGGTTATCTTTGATATTTTTTCCATAAAATTCTTATCCAGGAAATAATTTTTACTTCCATCAATGCAATAATAAATTTTACAGAATATAATAATTTGTTGTTAGCGTAACATAAATATACAATCACACAATAAAATTCTGACAGAAAATATTATGATCAATATTATTGTTGTGCACTGAAAAAGAAATATTTTGCTTTTGTTTTAGACAAAATTATATTCAATGACCATCAATATAATGTGCCCAAAGGCATGCATTTTAAAATGAAATACTTATCATTATCTTGACAAAGAAAATGACTTTTCATTATCTATGAGCAAATGTATTGTATGTGAAAGGCATCATAACATTTTTTAAAAATCTATTTACAATAGAAGATACAATTGCACAGGCAAATAAGTGGAAATAGTATTGTTTACAGAGGCCATTAGGCTGAAGTTACAGGGCACTTAAGTGTCTCCATTGGTCTTAGGCAAGTCACTTCATCTCTCTCTACAGGGCACCTTCTCAGGAAAAAAAAAGTAGTAGTTAATACATACTTCCTAGAGCCTTGCTAGAGAGTTGTAAAAAAATCTACTCTCAAAATATCTCATTATATTCCACTCCTGTTGAACTATTATTTTGTCAATTTTGCAGATAAGAAAATTAAAGTGTGTATAAGTTTAGGGATTTTTTTCCTAAGGCTACATAGAATACTAGAGACAGAGTCAGGTTTTCTGACTAGTATGGGTATTTGTTTGGGCATAACAACCTCCCCTTGGTTCCTTGAGCATCCAACAAAGCAAAGAGAATGGACTGTCACGACTTGGTCCATTGATCAGCATGAGCAGCTCTGCCTGGTGCCAGCTAATGCTACAAACATCAGGTGTGTGTTTGGGCAGGAAGATTAAAGATTGCCCACCCATATAACAAAGTGGATACTACCTGTTGATCGGTCCTTTAACCTGGGCTGTGAAACCGAGTATTGACACAGAGTTTCTTCATATGGTTTGGGCATCTTATAGGATGGTGGTCATCTCCAAGAGGAGAATTCCCCAAAGCAAAAGTTCTAAGAGATCAAGAAAGCAGCTCCAAGAGCTTTCATGATCCAGCCTTTGAGGTCAAGCAGTGTCACTCCTCTGTATTTTGCTGGTTTCAGAGAACTAGCTCAGACTTTGTGTGGCAGGGCATGAATATGTGGAGACTGGAACATTGTGGGGGAGTCTTGGAGACTAGCTACAACAGGGTCTAGGAAGCCCATGCATCAAGTTATCTTGGGGTAATCGCGTCTGACTCAATTATCTCAAACTGCTGAACATACAATTAAAAAGCAATTAACGACTCACTAGAGGAGAATTATGCATCACTGCCTATTACACTCTTAGAGCACGGTGACCCTATGACGTGTTTATAGAAATCCAAATAAATTATATTTTCTGCACATCTATCTTTCTGTTAAAAATGTTTTCTACCTAAAGAAGTGTGAGGACACGATTCTGATGTCAATTTGACCTGTTAAAATTCTGACTCCACCAACTACTAGCTGTATAACTTCGACATACTAATGCATAGTGTCATGGGGTTTCATATCCTTTTTTAATAAAGTAGAAAATGGAAAGTAGAGTGTAAAGTAGCTACCTCTTTTGTTGGTTGTAAAGGTAAGATCATATAATGCATTAAGAATACTTAGCATGAGACCTGAATTGTGATAAGTTGTTGAATATATGGCACTTGCGTTATTATATCCAGAGATAAATTAAAAGTAGCAAACATAAGTTTTAAACTATAACCCTAGTGAGAAGATGACACAACTTTATTTTCTTTATAATACAACTTGATTTCTATTTCAAGGATCTTTTTTACAAGGGGTAGTTATATCTCAGTTACTGAAAGGAAATTTCAATAAATGTACACCCTTCACACTTTCCCTCAGATAGTCTAAGAATGTGGATTGAACAGGGAAGTTTCAGATGACCTTGGAGATATTGGTGAGCAAAGAAATCTGTACTGTGTTTCCAGCTGAATCCTGAAAAAATAAAAAATGCCCAGTTATTCTGACTTTTACTTGTAGTGTACCTGGGCCAAAAGTCCTTAAATTTTACCCATTACCTCATGGTCTCAGATTGATTTAGAAACAACAAATGTTTCCCATGTGCTGGGAGGAATAAGAAAGTGGAAGAAAGGAAGACAGAGAGAGAGAGAGAGAGAGAGAGAGAGACAGAGAGAGAGAGAGAGAGAGAGAGAGAAGAGAAGAGGAGAGGAATAAAGGAAGAAAAGAAAGAAAGAAAGAAAGAAAGAAAGAAAGAAAGAAAGAAAGAAAGAAAGAAAGAAAGAAAAGAAAAGAAAAGAAAGAGAAAGAGGAAGGGAGGCAGGGAGGAAGAGATGGAAGGAAGGAAGGAAGGAGAAAAGAAAAGCACAGACCAGGAGCGTCCGTGTGTTGTTAGGTTCAGTGTGTTGCAACAATGCCCCCTCCTCCATCTTGCACACTCCTGGCGCCCCAGAACCCAAGATACAATTCTGGGAAATAGAGTGGTAAGACTAGATACCAGATGATGGAGGTTACAGTTATTTTCTTCATTGGAATAAGAAGACAAAATATAACTTTCATTCAATTGTGGAGAGAATATGACAACTTAATAACTGAATTACTCAATTAGATTTGGATTAGGTGTACGTGCATCCAAAAGAAATGCAACTACAAATGTTTTCCTCTCAATTTTTCTTCAACAGAACAAGCCATAGTTCTGCTATCAGATAAGAAAACTCCTATCACCACCCTACCAGTAAAATTGGGTTAAAGAGCCATTCTCATTGTTGGATTAGCTTGTGAGTATCATTGGGCATGCACTAAATTAAACACTCTGGATTCCTTCCATGTGTAACTGCATGAAAATCATTGTCAAGTTTCAGTCTCCGTGTTTTGTTTTGTTTCGTTTTGAGATGGGTTTATGGAATTACCAGAAAGTAACATAGACTATAGTGATAGAGTCACATAAGCAGAGAATTTTATGCACAGGATATCGAAACTTCCTTGTGTCTACAGAGATCTTCCTGGCAGTTATCCAAAAACCCATCTTCAAGTATGAAGGACAGTAGTATTCACTCCTAATGAATTTTCATTTGTCCTGCTATGGCATGGGACTTAAGATCTCAAAACAATTGGGCCACTGTGACTTAATATATCATTTTCTCTTGTTTTCCAAGTAGCACAGTATTGCGTTTATATAGCTCCATGTCAAACTTCATAAATCAGCCTCTGAGACAGAGGATAAACAGTCACATAACAAAAAGCATGTGGACAAATTCTTGAGCTCACAAGTCACAACTCACTGAGCAGCCTTCCCCAAAGCGTCCAGCTCAGTCGCGGTCAGCAACTTGCCCGGAACAGGCTGCATTTTGCAGCTCTGCTTTCACCAAACTCACCCAAGCTGGTGACATGCAATCAAGGCTTCAGAAACAAATCCATGAATGCCTTACCTTTCGAGGTCCTTGTTCTCATCTGGCAAGGGTGACAATGAAGCCCGCACCTCATGAAGAGTGTGGCATGACCAAACCACTTCTGATTTTCGTCACAGTGCTTCACTGAACAGGATCTAGTGTGATTTTTCTAAGTCAGTATGAAGTGTCTTCGTTGGAATATTGTGAAAACAACACAATCCGTTCTTAGGAAGTGTCAGGGGAAATGTGAAACTGCTACTGAAAATATAAAACCACCATGTAAGCTTCTGATTTGCTATGGAGGCAAGTTGACTAACCTACCTGCCCCACAGTGGGAGAAGGGCACATGAGTTGAATTGTGCTTAATCAGATGAATTAGTTTGGTTCTTTGGCCACCGGCATAAAAACAGCTCTATTTCAATTAAAATTTTAGTATTTCCAAAAAGGATACAATCAAGAGATTCTTCTCAATGCTCACCATTACCCTCTTTACATCAGTGGATACCCTCTGCCTTGGAACTAATCTCTGCAAACTAAGGGTTTTGTTATAATTTTTAACATACATATTTTGAACATTTGCTCTTAATGTCAAGTGCTGTGGTTCTTCTTGAACAGATTGGATTTGGAAGAAAGCTCTATTTTTTTTTCTAATGGTGAATCTCCATTACCCTGTGTAAGTTTTTCAAATAGTGTGTGCAAGTTTAACTATGCTATCATTAAACATAAACAATAATAAATGGTAGAGCCAAGGCTCAAACTCAGGATGCCTGGTCCCTGAATCCTTAATGATGATATGCACTAGAGTGGTTTACAGTCAGATAACTTGTATAGTTCTTGTATCCATAAAAGATAGCAGAGCAAAGGTTGGCTCGTGGAATGGAAAAAAAAGAAACCTCACAAAATCAAGAAAGAAACACTTAGTTAAACTCATTTTCCCTCCAACACAATAAAAATATATGCAAAACAACAAAAATCTACTCTCTCAGAATGTCGGCATGAGCCAAGTCCAGAGAACAAACTGAAAATTGCTTGCTAAAGAGAATCTCCTGAACTTCAACCAGCTGGTATGGCCTGTGGCTTTTCACATGGGTCTATTCCCATCCCACATTTCTTCCCAGCTCACTGGAGCATAAGTGACCTTGAACCAGGAAGGCAGGACGATTTCACCATGTGAGAAGCTCTGTGAACACGCCATTTCAAGAGCACAGTCAATACCGTGTCCCAATTTGCCCCTTGAAGATCACAATCATCAGAGTGCAGGGGTTATGCAGAACTCTGCTTAGTTGGGGCCTCAGGGAACTCCAAGAAGAGGAAGCTCAACACACATCCAAATCCATCCTAGTTAAATTGCCAGAAGTCAAAGACAAAAAAGTGTTAAAAGCTACAAGAGTAAAATGACAAGTTATCACATACAAGAGACCATCAAGGTTAAGTCTGACCTCATCAGAAACCACAAAAGACAGAAGACAGTGTAGAAAGACCGTCAACTAAGCTAACCTCTCCTTTAAAACTAAGGGGAAATCAAACGTCTCCAGATGAACGAGAACTGAGAAAATGCATGGTTAGCAGATTTGTATTACCAGAAAGGAAGCTTTTCAGGACTAACTAAGGGACAGTAAAAGACAACTTGAATCCACATGGAGAAATAAAGAACAAAAGTAAAGGAAACTAAGTAAGTAAATATTTTCAAAAAGTACAAATGAATTTTTGTATTTAATACTTCCCTTAACTGTTAAAATACAATACATAAAGCAATAATGATAAAAGGTTTGGTGAGATTATTACACAAAAACACGTAATAAGTATGCCAATATTAGTTCAAAGAAGAAGGGACATTTGGATTCAGGTTATCTTTAGTATCTAAAGAAAATGTACTAATGGCCAAAAACATATAAAAATACCAATCAATGTCACAATTAAATTCCACTTCTCACCTACTAGATTAGTTAAAACCAAAAAGGCAGACAATAATAAATGTTGACTAGAATAAGGAAAAATTGGAACCCTCATACATTGCTGGTAAGAATATAAAATGTACAATCATTTTATAAAAAGCAAATAAAACATGTATGCAAATGGTCAAAACGATATTATCCATAGTGATGGAAAGTAAGAATAACCCTATTTCTTCTATTTTAAAATCTTTTATTTTTCATCTTTTTTTAATTTTAGGGATATGGGGTACAATTCAGGATTAGATATTCAAATGGCCATACAGGTAAAATTTGGGCCTCACTTTGGTCTCCACTTTGCCAGGTTTGACATCAGGTACGCTTATTGAAGAAGTATGCCACCCTCCTCCCCTGGCAGTTTTCCACTTCTGCCAATCCCTTTCTTATAGTATTATGATAACTGTTCAGAGTCTTCTTATAAGTGAGAACATGTGGTACTCAGTTCTTTGTTTCTGTGATGGATGACTGAGTATTGTAGGCTCTAAATTCATCTAAGTTGTTGTGAAGTTCTTAATTTTATCCTTCTTTATGACTGTGTAATATTCCATTGTGTATGCATACTACATTTTTTAAATCGAGTACACTTTCGATGGGCAGCACAGTAGGTTCTATGCTTTTGCTATTGTGAATAATGCTGCAATAAACATGCTTGTGCAGGTATCTTACTCATAGAGTCATTTGAGTTCCTCTGTGTGTATTCCAAGAAGCGGGATTGCTAGGTTGCTAGGATTGGAAGGTCGATTTTCAGATCTTTTAGGAATTGCCACACTGTTTTCCACAGAGGGTGTACTAGTTTACACTCCCACCAAAAGTGTAGAAGGATTCCCTTTTCCCTGCATCCTCTCCAGCATATGTTGTTTTTTGAGGTATTGATGATGGCCATCCTGACTAGAGTTAGGTGGTACCTCAGTGCGGTATTACTTTGCCTTTCTTTGATGACTAGTGAAACTGAGCATTTTTTCATGTATCTGTTGGCGGCTCATAGGTCTTCTTTCGAGTAGTGTCTATTCATATCTTTTGCCCACTTTGCAATGGGGCTTTTTTTTTCTTTTTGGCACATTTGAGTTCCTTGTAGATCCCAGATGTTAGGCCTTTGTCAGACATACGGTGGCCAAATATATTCTCCCAGTCTGTAGGCTGTCTCTTCGCTCTCTTGATGGTTTCTGTGGCTTTGGAGGAGCTTGTCAGTTTGATGAGGCCCCACTTGTCTATCTAATCTCTTATGTTCTGGGCACTTTGGGTTTTGATCAGGAATTGGTTGCCAGTTCCAAATTCCAAAAGAGTTTCTCCCGCACTTTCTAAGGTTCTTATAGTTTGAGGTATTACATTTAGGTGTTTGATCCATTTAAAGTTTATTTTTATGCTGATTTTAACCCTAACCCTAACCCTAACCCCAACACCTAACCCTAACTCTAACCCTAAGGTAGGGGTCTTGTTCCGCGTGTGGTCAGCCATTTTTCCCAGCACCACTTACTGAATAAGTTCTCCTCTCCCCAGTGTTTATTAGGGTTTTGACGAACATAAGTTGGTTGAGAAATTGAGGTTTTGCTTCTGGAATCTCTATCCTGTTCCATTGGTCTATATGCCTGTCTTGTACGAATATCAGGCTGTTTTGATTATTGTAACCTTATAATTGAAGTTTAAAGTCTGGACGTGTGATACCTCCTGCTTTGTTTCTTTAGCTGAAAGTTGTTTTGGCTGTTTTTGGTCATTTGTGTTTCCATATGAATTTCTATATTGCCATTTCTAGGTCTGAGAAGAATGATGTTGGTAATTTAATGGGTATTGCATTAAATCTGTAGATTGCCTTTGGTAGGATGGACATCTTAACAATTGATTGACAGCTTAACAATTGGTCTAAAATTGTTGACTCTTCCAATTCATGAGCGTAGAATATTTTTCCATTTGTTTGTGTCATCTTTGATTTCTTTGAGCAGTAATAACCCTTTTTCTACCAACTGATGATGGGATAAAATAAGTAGTATTTCCATGCAATAGAATATTATTTGTTAATGAAAAAGAAATGAGACAGTGGAACATACTACCCAGTTTGGATGAATCCTAAAATCATTTTGTTTACTGAAAGAAGTTAGACAAAAAACATAACATATTGTATAACTTCATTTGTCCAAAAGATGAACAAAGTAAGACCAATGGAGGCAGGAAGTAGATTAAGTGTTGCTTACTGTTAAATGTTGCAGTGAACTCAAATAAAATGTTTTTTTTTTTTTTTGAGTTGGAGTCTCACTCCGTCGCCCAGACTGGAGTGCAGCGGCCGCTCCCGGCCACCGCAGCCTCGACCTGCTGGGCTCCGGCCATCCTTCCGCCTCAGCCTTCCGAGTAGATAAAATGTATTTTTTAAAAACGTATACATTTCTTGACACAGAGCCAGGTAAAAGAAAATGATCACAGAAGCACATTTTTTGTCATTTTTATTTGTTGTTGCTATTTATATTTAACTAACTACCTTTTCACTGGAACCACTAGCCACTATTTTGTGTTTTACTGTTTTTTAGAAATGTACACATTATGTGTGTATATATATGAGTGTGTGCTGTACAAAACTGTTTTGAAATTGCTCATAGTTCATCTTAAATTACTGATTTCATTTTTATTCAAGAATAGAAATCTTAAGGAGGTGGCTCATAGATAAAAATTACAGTCAAAATTGACTTTTTTTTTGAATAGGCAGGCCAGGCAAGCTATAATCTAAGTATAATGGTGCCATAGCAAGGATCCATATTTTCTGACTAAGGGTGTCATATTATACAAGTATACTGTATATCATCTGGTACTTTCAAATAAAAAGCTACCTTAGCTACTAAGAAAGCAATAAGGTTTTGATAGTTATTATTAATCCTTGAATTCTGAGTGAGTTATTGAATGGACACAGGCATTTCAATTAGCTTCTTCTTCCAATTTGGTACAGAGAGGGCATTTACTCATCAAGTATGACATACATTCTTACACACCTACAAATTATTTTTCTATTTTTGTGTCAGAAGGATATGATTCTAAGCCAATATTACCAAAAATGGTCTTTTTATTTAAAAGACATTTAAAACAGTATTTCAATTTAAAATGTATAAGCAATTTAATATAAATATAACAAGCAACAAATTCAAAAGTTTGTCATCATAAAAAGTACTTAATTAAGACAAGCTTGTACTCAAAGAATGGCTACAATAAGGATTCTAGAGAAAACGTTTTTTTCTGTTCCTTGTTGACCACTTACTTATTGCCTTCACTAGGAATACTGGTAATAATAATTTTGAGGACAGTACACTCTTTTTTTTCTCTGTTCCCACATACCTTGAATTATCAGGCTAAGTATTTGGTTTTAGTATCAGTTCCTTATCTTAAGAAATAAGGATTGCACAGATAATATAACTATATTGCATGAGTATATAAGCTAGATTCAAGTATTATTTTGAATGTAATATCCAGAGCTAAAATTCTTTTCCAGGCTTTTTGAAATAATTCATTCTAGTCTAGGAACACTTCACAATCCCACAATTCTGATTCCTCACCTACTCATCCACTAACTTATTTAACAAATATTTGTTAAGTCTACAGAATGTATCAAACCCTATAGTAACTACTGATGCAATGGCATAAGCCGATTAAATATGGTCTTCACCATTAAATATGGTCTTCACCATTTGAAGTTTAAAATCTAGTGATATATTCAGATGTCGCAGAAGTCATTCAGGGTAGTATGTTCCCCTGTCTCATTTCTTTTTCATTAACAAATAATATTCTTTGATGAGCAATATGAGATATATCGACAGGATACCATGGAGGAATATAATAGGATGTAGGGCTCAAGGGAGATAAGCAATGGAGTTTTTCCACACCAAGTTGGGGTTCTCGAGAAGTAGATGAAAGTTGACAAGGTGGTGTTAGAGAAAGTAGATGGAAGAGAAGTAAACAAGGAGAGGGTAGAGAGTAGACCATGTGGGGCTAGAAATAGATGAAAGACAAGCTGACATGGCGAGGGTAAAGAGAAGGGGAGAATGAAAAGCAGAAATAGTCAGGGTAGAGAGAAGGAGACACATGAGAAGTAGACATGGTGAAGATCGAGCCAAGTAGGCAGAAAAGAGTGGACAAGGCAAGGTCAGCGTGAAGTAGAGGAAAGAGACGTAGACGTAGTGAAGGTAGAGAGTAGTAGACGGGAATAGACAAGGCGAGGCTAGAGAAGACTAGACAGAATTAGGGTTCGTGTAGAGAGAAATACTTCAGATATAGATTTTGGGTTTAACTAGGAAATAGGACCAACAAAGTTTGAATAGGCATTTTAGAATGGGAATGTTTCAGGAGCCAGAGAAGGTGTCAAGACTGTGATTCCTAGGAGTCATGGTGCCAGCACCACTATAAATTCCTATCTGGGTGTGCTGTGTCTGAGGTGCCTGAGGATGGGTCTGCCGTGGAATGTAAGATTCAAAGTGGATAAATCTATAAATCTAAGCCTGAAGTGCAGGAGAGATTCTGCTCTGCAGATGAAATTGCCTTCAGGGAAATTTAAGCCAAGAGAATGGACGAATTTACTCCAGGTCAGTGTGTAGAACGGCATACTCTCAGAAAAAGGCAAAATCCCTGAGCATAGAAGCTTAAGGCTGACAAAAGGGAGGCTCTACAGAAGAGAGGACAGTAACAGACACTGGAGTTCTGGAAGTTTAGCAAATAGTGTGTCTGCGAAGAGAAGACTGGCTGCCCTTATCAAATGCTTACAATAGGAAGATGAGCTAGAGAATGAGATGTGTTCATTAGAAGTGACGTTATCACATCAACAGGGGAAACATTACAGACAGGACAGTTTGTTTCAGTAAAGCCACAAAGACAGAGCTAGGATTGCTGTAGATTACAGAGTGGATTAGAAACAACCAGATTGATTTTCATGGCACATACCACATTAGCCATTCTCTTGCTTTAAAATGTGGTGGCTTTCCATTACACATACAATAAAATGTCCCATCTCCTTATTATCCCAAGCCATTACCGTGTACTTAAAATGCTTCCCATTCTCCTTTCTACTCCTCTGTAAAACAAATATTCTTTATGATGTTACGCCTTTAGAAAACTACGTTTTGCTTTCTTTGACTGAAAAGATTTTTACAGTCTTATTTTAGAAATTTTATCTTTTTATTGATTTATACTTGCTATTTGTATTGAATATATCTTAATTGTATGTTTGTAATGTATGCTTCTAGTATTTTTCCAATGTCTCCATTGTATTTTCAAAATGTAAGTACATTCTGAATTCTTTCTGCCACAACCAAAAAAAAGTGTGGGGGGGGGAACAACAATATCTTGCCAATCCACAAAACCCATTTGCTAAGGGCCATGTATTGTCTTTTGAGTCTATAAATGAGATTAGTAAAAAGTCAGCTTAAAACTTCCCCAGGGCTTTCCACCATAATTGGAAAAACAACCCTACCACAGGCTAAAAGGCCCTGCTAATATGGCCCCTCTGAACTCAACGGGCACCAAACTTCTCTGACTTGTTTTACTTTGGCTACCCTGATCTTCTCTCAGTTCCTGAAAAACCCCACGCTTTTTTCTGCTTTCAAATCTGAACTTAATAATTCTTTCTAGCTTCTCGTTTCTAGGATCTCAATTCAAATCATATCTCCTCAAATGATATTTATTTTTCTTAGAGTTTGTATTTACGGTGTCTAGCTATATCCTTGATCATATCCTTGTCTAGCTATATCCTTGGTCTCCCCACTGGAATAAAGTTCCATAAGGTCTAAGGCTTTGTTTTGTAGACTGATATAGTATGAGTACCTTGCACTTGGGGTTTGCACTTGCGGCTTGAATTAACTAATGAATTAATTGAGAGCATGGGGTTATTGATTAATCGAGAGCAATTTTGTGGGGTTTTGAGTGTTTCAGCACTGCTAAAAAGCATCCAATATTTGAGGACAAGTTCAATATATATAGAAGAGAGAAGAGGAAAATGACAGAATAAAAATCCTTGAGAGATTCAAAACACAACACTGTTCTCTACAGCAACCTACACTTTCTATTTTATATAAGCTACTCATACTTGCTTTAAGATGATAATTTTTCAAGCCCTGTGGTAACAATTTCAAGACAACAATTGCATTTTTTGAAATATACTATTCTTGGGAGGAAAGGAATTCAAGAAAAACTGGTGCTTGAAAATGAGGTCAATAAGGAACACAATTTCAGAATCCTTCACTGGCACTAATATACGTCATTCAGCAAGGGGCAAATGGGACCAAAGCAAGACCACAAAAACTCCAGAGAAAATTATTTCTTCAATTTACAAGAGCTAAAAAATGTAGGCATATTTCTTTCGTTGACTTTCTGTGCCTCTCATATCAGGACATTTCAAAAGTCTCTTGACTATGCCAGCGCTAAACTGTATTTCTTAAAGACCACAAAATGACTCCAAGATTTCATCGAGAAACACTTATTGATCTCTCACTCCTTTCCATCAACGGTGCCAAGCCTCCACAAAGAATGGCTACAAATTTAGTATTCTGTCAAAAATAGGTACAGTGAAATGCGACTACGTTAAGGAAAGCCAATATTTTAGAATGGAAAGCAAAGGAGCAGTTGATTTTCATACCTGAACTATTGCAGGAACTTCCCAGATGGTCATCTAAGCTCAGTCATAAACTTACATAAGTCCATTCACTTCATAAGACCCAAATTACTCTTCTCCAAAAATAAATGGATTCAAAGTGACAAGTTGATTTCTACCCTCAATTTCCAAAAACACTTCATTGATGCACTGGGACTGATTTACCACGCCCCCCAGTGATACATCTTGGTCTGGCTGTTTTCTTCTTTCACAATGTTATCCAACTCTCCTTCCAACAATCGTCTCATGCTCTAGGCATGGTAAACTGTTGTCATTACTTGGAATAAACCATGCAATCATGCCTCTGGGGCTTATCACATTGGATTTCCATATTCTGAAATTCTAGAATGCCTTTTTTTTTCTTTTATGATACTTTTGGTGATTTCCCACGTATTTCTAGACTGATATCTCTACTTCCACCCTAACTCGACATTTTGACCTTTCTTTCAGTAACTTCTATCATATCCTGGAACTGTCACACTGAAATGATCACATTTTACTGTAATCATTCATAGAATTTTCTAAAGGGGAAATACATTATGACAGATTTAAAGATTTTAGAGAAATACAGACTTAGTTGCCAAATGTAGTTTCACTATGTATTAGATGTGACTCTTTGAGCAAATCATATAGACTTCCCCAGCTTTCTTTTCTTTGTCTGAAAGAGTGGATTTCATAATCCCCAAATTGTTAATCTGATGCATTAATTTGTCACAGAACATGGCACACAATAAAGCATGTAGTAGCAACCCAATCTTTATTAGTCCCCATTCTTTTATTTGCCATTGATTGTCAAACTTCTGAAGAGCAGTGCCACTGTCACGTGTGTTTCTGTTTTCCAAACAGGGCATGATATTGGAACGTAACAATTCTCTCTAAATGTTATTGGACAGTGGGATTAATTGTGATAAATACAACCACGTGGTGAGACATAAAAATTGTTTAGACTACTGTCATAAGACACTTCAGACTATATTTACTTCATTACGCAAAGTCACATTTAGTATCTCAAGATAGAAATGCCACATGTGTTTCTACCAACTACTAAATAGCATTTCTTACGATTTACTTGAAAGTCTTTGATGGATTTTTTGCCTTCTGAAGGACTCAAGAATAAAGAGCAAATTATCAGAAAAGATAATATATTAATATTTCTTAGGGCTTGTGTCTTTCACCTTTAGATTAAAGTATAAATAATCTGGGACATTAATGAAAAGTTATATGTGTAATTTTAGAATTAAGTTATTTATTTATAGTGTCTCTGTGAAATATATTGCTATGCCCATTCCAGAGTCCAGTTTAAGCAATATTGACAAAGCAGCAGTGTGTAAAGAAAAGTGTGCTGGTGTCAAGGCAAAAGCAGTTGTATTCTATCTCTTTGTGAAGAGTCAGCCTGAGTTCTAGATACAAGGTTGGTTGTAGTCTTGCTCTGTGACTTAAGCAAGTTTGCAAGGCCCTTCCTAGTTGACTGTCCTCTACATCTTAGTACTGCACTACCTTATTACTAGGCCCAAGTGTAATAATGAAAGTAAAGGCAGTTTGTACCTTTTAGTAGTATACAAATTTAAGTGCTTTAACATATTAGTACAAGCATAGTATATGAGGGATACTGATGCTTTGGTTTATTGAACTATTCTTATCATGAAAGCCAAGCAGGAAAAAAAAAAAAACTGGGGTCTACCTTTGATTTTTTTAACATAAATTTGAACAGGTTTGAGAATTTCATTTTCTTTAAAATGATGTGTGTCAGTCGATAAGTAGTTCTGTTCAACACAAGATGAAGAAGAAAGAAATGTACTTACAAAATTATAATTTCACAGAAAAGGGGTTGATGTGCAGGTTTAAATAGTGAGAAGTTCTTATCTCAATCTCTCCAATATTTGTAAGCATGTGTGTATGTGCGTGTGTATTAATTCCAATAAATAAACAGGCAAAACCAAAGGAAATATGCAGGGAAATGTAATAAGAGGCTAATTTGTACTTTATAGGCCGTGATGGAACAAAGCTGTCTGGGTGAAGTAATACCAAAGAAACACTTTTCCTTTTTTCATGCTGGTATCTATCCATGTGAAAAAATAATTGGACCCTTAGGGATACATGCAATTTATGCACCATTTTACAGTACAGTTCTACACATTTTTAATCTCCTCTATAAAACATTATTATTGTTGTTTTATACCTCCAATTTTTGTTTTTTTTACCAATTTTTTTGCCAATCTTTAGGCTTATTATTTTCCCCGGAATTTCAGTTCTACTGACTTTCTTTTCATGTTAACTTTGATTTTTTAAAAATCTTGTATCATTGTTTCTGACAAGGAAATCATATATGTGGTTACTCACATGCAATTTACTTTAATTTTTTGATATAATTATAGATTTAGAAAAAGTTGCAAAAAAATCTTGGCAGGGATGGTTCCTGTACCCTTCATGCCATTTCCCCCAGTATTGTATTCTATGTGATTGAAAAGTATCCTGATGATTTAAAAGTTTTGCATTCTAGGGTTTTTTTAGTTATCATACTTAGATTTATTTTGCATTTGCTCTTTTCCAAAATATTTTTCTAAACTTGTTCACCATATCTTATACTTTATTGAACAAAACAATAACTTTCGAATACAGTATCATCTTCAAAATCCCTTTCTTATTTTCTACATTACACTCTAAACTCTTAGTTTCAAATTTAACACACATGCATACACAATTGTGTTTATTATTTTTATGGTCAAGCATGATTAGCTCCACTAACTTATTTGATTTTTTTTCCCTATGTGCCTCTTTTCATCACAGAATGTCTCCTACTTACCTGTGAGTTTTTCCCCCATTGTAAAGCATACAACTTTACAATTTTTGAGAAAGTGTGAGTGGTGATTCTCTTAGTCATTGTGTACTTAAAAATGTTTTAATATTATTCTAACTCTCAAATTTAGAATGTGGAGAATTCTAGGTAAACACTGGCTTCCCAGTAAGATTTATAAGATATAATTTCATTATGTTTTGGCATCTATTACTACTGAAGAGAAAATTCTTGGGCTAATTTTGTCCCTCTTAGAGTAAAGCTAAGTTTTTTTTTTTTTTTTAATGAAGTTCATTATTGTGGATGTTTCAATATACAAGAATGCAGATTTATTCTTTCCTTTCTCCTTTCTGTCTTTCCCTCTCTTTCTTTCTTTTCTTCTTTTTTCTTCCTTTTTTTACTTCCTTTTTTGTTGTTGTTTTTTTGAGTTGGAGTCTCACTCTCTGTTGCCCAGGCTGGAGTGCAGTGGCACGCTCACAGCCACTGCAGCTTTGACCTGCTGAGCTTAGGGGATCCTTTCGCCTCAGCCTTCCAAGTAGCTGGACTACAGACACATGCCACCATGCCCAGCTAGTTTTAGTGATTTATTGTAGAGATGAGGTCTCACCAAGTTGCCCAGGCTGGTCTCGAACCCCCAGTCTCAGGCTTCAGCCAACCAAATTGCTGGGATTACAGCCCGGTTTTTTTTGTTTGTTTGTTTTTTGTTTTATCCTTTCTTAGCTCTTTTCTCCTTCTTATTTTTTTCTCTTCTTTAATATATCATGTTTATAGTTCACTGTATGCATTCATTTTAAGCATTCATTTTTTTCAATAATAGGACACTCTCAATCATTATTTTAAGTATTGTATCTATGCTTGTGTCTAAGTTTTCTAATTTGTGACCCTCAGAGATGAAAGTTAAAATTTTGATTTATACTTCACATCTTATCACTTATTCTTAAAATATTTTATCTATTTTTTTCTGTGTTATACAAGATTTCTATAGTATCACCTTACAGTTCACCAATTGTCTTCTGTACTATGTTCACTTCAGCATTTCATTCCAACTATGCAGTTTATTATTTTCCTTGCCTATAATTTTAATGTTTATGATTTATAACTGAATATTTTTGTTTTATAGATGTCTATGTAAGATGAATGCTATATTAATTGATTAAATACATTTTTACTGACATAATTTCTTCTTGACATAACATAGTGAAATGCCCAAATCTCAAGTGCTACCATTTGAAGTGGATTGACACATACACTTAAGTTCATACACATTCCTGCTTTGATAGGGAACATCTCCATCATTCCAGAACATTTTCTCACGCCCAATTCCCCAAAGTAAATAAGTGTTCTAAATTTGTCACTGAATTGTGTCTGTAGAAGTTTATATAAATACAGCTGTTCGTGTCTCTTGTCTTTAATTTAGAATAATGTTTTTTATGTGTCATCCGTTTTTGCGTATATTGTAAATGTATGCATTTTCATTGCTGAATGACATTTTACTCTATTAAAATCACACATATCAGTGAACTGAAGAGTGTTTTTTCATTAATATGGGTTTAATCTGGTCTCTTTTTATGGAAACTTGACTTATTCAAGGTTTGGAATATTGGTCAATAACTATGCATGAATCACTCACATTTTTAATGTATCTAGTCATTATTGGTCAATTTGTTCTGAAATGTCTTTTAAAAAATTTGTATAAGAAAATTTCTGTAAAAATAGACATGTTGATTCCACCTGGAGCTATTTCATTTATTTTCCACAGTAAATACATAGAAATGATTCCCTTTCTTCATTGAAAATTTGCTTTCATTGCAGAATAATAAAGATAATGACTTTCTCCAGAAGGGAAAGTGAATGAGTTTGCCAGCAGTCCAGTAAAAGATCAGGGCCTCCTAATCTCATTTCTTCTGCAATTCATCCTCACTGCTTGTGCAGACAACATTGGGCCCCGTCATATTACCCTGTAGAAATTGGCACTTAACCCAGCTGTTAGTATGGCTTAGGCTATTGCTGTGAGTAATCAATTATGTTTTCCTTTGATCAAGAGACCTCATCTCTTCTTTCCAATATCTATGAAGCCTTAGAAGAGTAACTATTTAGATTTCAAAAAAGGCAAAATATCAAACCCGTCACAGTTTTTAACCTGGCAATTCAGCACTGGTTTTTATGAATAAAGTTGGCATAAACATTTTTGTACCTGTCTTTTTATTTCTACTTCTCTAAGGTAAATACCTCATTGAAGAATTTTTGAACAAAGACATGGATGTGTAACTTTATGAAAAAACTGTCAAACAATTCCCAGAATGTTTACAGAATTCTATACTTTCGTGAACAATCTAAGAGTGTTTCTTTTGTTCCACATCCTAACTCACATTGATGTTTTCTATCTTTTCAGTTTTAGCTATTCAAGGAGTGTCAAATATAGTGGGATCTCACAGTACTTTTTAAGACTTTTTATTTTGAAATACATTAAAACTTTGAGAAAAATTTCACAAAGAGTACAAAGGACTAATATATATATTTTAACTATGTTTTCTGATTTTAACATTTTACTTTCTCCCTTCCTCTCTGTCTCTCTCCCTCTCTCTCTCTCTCCCTCAAATGTCTGACTTCTTTTCTCTCTCAAATGTTTGAATCATTTGGAAATAAGTTAGAGACATGATGTCTCCCACTGTCCTTGCTGCATTTTTTAAAACAATAAGAATATTTCTCTATGTTACCAGAATAAAACATCAAAAACAATAAGTTAGCATGGATACTGTGTTGCCTCCGATCCAGAGACATACTGAAATTTTGCACTGCTTCAGTGATTTCCTTTGTGTTTGAGATGCAATCCAAAATCACGTCTACTTAGTGCTGGGGTCTCTTTAGCTGCCTTCATCAGGGATTTTTTTCTCAGTCTCTTTTCATCTTTCATAATCTGAACATCTTGGGAGGCAGGAGCACATTATGTTACACGTCATCAGTTTATGTTTGCCTGATGTTGCCTCTCAACTTCTACATCTCTGGCAGGAACACCAACAAGTTGTGTTGAGCCATTCTCAGGGAGTCCTACCAGGAGACACATGATGTTGGTTCGTTTCCCAACTGGAGATGTCAACGTTTAGCAAGCAGTTAGAATGTTGTCTGCCAGGTGTTTCTAATGAAAGGTAGGAAGTATTTTCATTTTTTAATCAATACGTGATAAACACTTTTTAGGGAGATAGTTTGCAACTTTGTAAATATTCTGTCCCACTTCAAACTCAGTCAGCAATTTTGGCATCCACTCATGACTCTTGCTTCACCTGATCACTCTTTTGACGGTTGCCAAATGCTATTTAGTTTAACTCCGTTCTTTCTGCCTTTATGAGATAATGTTCTGCTATAAGAGAACTTTCCTTCTACCTATTTATATATTAATTCATGTATGCAGGTGTGGTTTGATGAATTTCTGTTTTACTCAAAGGGATACAAGCCAGCATTATTGTTCTGTGTTTGGATGTATAAATTGTCTCACACTTGGCCAGTAAAAAATAACTCACACTGACTACTGTGTTCCTTTCATTGCCCTTTATTATTCTTGACACTTTTTCTATGGAAATAAGATGTTCTAGGCTCATTTTTAATTTCCACATTTCATTCCCGGACTAACATATTTCTTTTACAAATCCTTAGAGGATATCGTGCTTCAAACTCAAAATCTAAGGCTAGGTCTGCTTTTGATAAAGGCTCATAATTGCTTCTAGGACCTCTCTGGGGAATGAGGTAGTAA
Source organism: Tarsius wallacei (assembly GCA_963574415.1). Lineage (NCBI taxonomy): Eukaryota > Metazoa > Chordata > Mammalia > Primates > Tarsiidae > Tarsius > Tarsius wallacei. The sequence goes on from CAUYQG010114101.1 coordinate 24,253, forward strand.
AGATGCGTATGCCTCTCTCTCCCCACCCCCACTCTGTCTCTACCACACATACATGCAGATACACACACACACAGACACACACATACTTATTTCTACCACCACCTATCTGTGTTCGTGAAGATCTTGAGCTTGTGCTAATATGAGGGAATACTCTCCCCAAAACAGAATGATCTGTTGGAGGGCTGGTCCCTTGTAGTACAGGCTTCCCCCACTAGGTAAGTGTTCTAGGAACTCACTGGCATCTGTGTACCAACTAGCGTTGTTGCAAGAGGCTGGATTCGGCCTCAGTGAATTTTTTTGGAGATTCTTTCAACGTGCTTGGCCATTTCATGATGGGTGATTTACAAGCACCCCCGCTCACACCGTGTTGAGTATTCAGCAGTTTTTGACCAAAACCAGCCTAACTCTTTGCTCTCTATTCCCTTCATCTCGCCCCAAGCGACTTTTTGTTTGTTTCCTGGATGAAAAATGTCCTCAGTGGGAAAAGTTATGCCAAGGTGGAAGAGATGAACCGAAAAGTGGCAGAAGTACTCAAACGCATCACTATTTACCAGTTCAAAAACTGTTTTGAGCAGTGGAAGAAGCATCTCAATAGGTGTATTGCATCAACAGAGAGGACTTTGAAGGTGACTGAGGTTTAGACATGCAAGAATAAATACACAGTTTTTTATAAATAAAAGTTTTGGGGGTCCCTCCCCCCTCGTATTTTCGATCCCAATTAAACATCACAAGGTTTATTCCAGTTTTTATGTTTTGAATTATAATTTTAATACTTAGGAGCCCAGCTCCCATTGTCTTCAATATACTTGCTTCTTTGCTGGTCTACTTGTATGCAGTTAATCGTCCAGTCTTGTAGGCCATTTCTTCAGCCTAGCCCAACTGTCACTGGACTTGCCACCACATTGCTTGGCTCCAACTAAAAATGTTTTGAATTAAGAGGGGAAGAATGCAGGAGTCTATCGTTTATTTTATCTTTTGAAGTTGTTTATCATTTCTGTTCTATTTTTAGCAAAATTTTTGAACAATGTTGTGTGTTTGTGTGCACATACACGAGTGATGGCTGGAACCCATCAAGGTAATTTTTTTTATTATGATATTTTAAGGGCATATTTATTTACGGTGGAATTTTTTATTTGTGGCTTTTACTTTTGTTTCTTTGCTTGTTTTCTTTTTCTTCCTACTCATAATTTCATATGTAATGAGTCTGTGATTGGTTCCTCGTTTTAGGTTTTTTAGAATAAAAGGACAAATTTTATCAAGAAAAATAAAACGTAAGCACAATCAATCCAAAAAAAGATCTATATTCACATGTTTACAAGATTCTAAAAGATGCTGTGAGCCAATAATACCTAAAGTGCTATATTGTTGTAAGTACTTCCTACTCAATAATCCAGATGTTTTCTATGACCTATATCAATGTTATTCTGTTATGAGCATTTATTCATTTCAATAATGATTTTTCCCATAACGTACATATACAGTCATTCTACAAAAAATATATATATATATATTTATATATATACTTATATATATATAAATATATATATATATACAGAAACTTTTTTTATTTAAATGTACTTGTTCATTTTTGGCCATGCTTGTTATTATCTGTTTATAGCAATTCCAATATCTAAATTTTATGTGTGCGCTTAACAAAATCTCCAGCTCTTCTTTATTGATGAGCAATTCTGTGTTCCAAGTGATTCGACTTTTTGTTTTGTCTTACTTACATATAGCGCTATCATTCCCAAAGTGCACTCACAATGCTGAGGTGACTTGCTCAAAAGGGGATTGCTCAGCACATTCTGAGCCCCAAGTGACCAGCCCTTCCCTCCTGCGCTTTGGGCCTTGGAACTGCGCCCTGGTCACCTGTTGAGACCGTTTTCTTTCAATTAACCGCCCCCTCCCGGGAACCTTGATGACCTTTTCTATTAGTTGATCTCAGAGGTACCACTTGATTCCATTACAGAAGCTCTGGAATTATTGAAACCCCCAAATGCCTTTGTAAATTTGTGTATATTCTTCTTTATCTATTAAAAAATATCCCAGCCGGGCTCGGTGGCTCAGCCTGTAATCCCGCGCCTTGGGAGGCTGAGGTGAGTGGATTGCCTGAGCCCGCGGGTTCGAGACCCGCCTGGGCAACTTGGCGAGACCTCATCTCTACAATAAATTAAAAAAATCAGCCGGGCATGGTAGCGCGCGCCTGTAATTCCAGCTACTCGGAAGGCTGAGGCGGAAGGATCGCCGGAGCCCAGCGGGTCGAGGCTGCGGTGGCCGGGAGCTGCCCCTGCACTCCAGTCCGGGCGACAGAGTGAGATGCCA
>CAUYQG010114106.1:0-27386 GCA_963574415.1 Tarsius wallacei
ACCAGCCTGGGTAATATGATGAGATGCCATCTCTATTTTAAAAAAGACTTATACAAGCCTCTAGGAAAAATACAGACTCCAATGGATTAACTCAAAGGAAGACAAAAATAAACACAATAAAAATTAGTAAGAAAGAAAATATAAAACCTCTTACAACTCAACAACAAAAAGAAAAACAACCCAATTAAAAAATACATAAAGGGCCGGGCTTGGTGGCTCAGCCTGTAATCTCAGCATTCTGGGAGGCTAAGGTGAGTGGATTGCCTGAGCCTTTGAGTTTGAGACCAACCCAGGCAACTTGGTGAGATCCTGTCTCTACAGTAACTCAAAAAATTAACCAGGCATGGTGGCGCGTGCCTATAGTTCCGGCTACTTGGAAGGCTGAGGCAGAAGGATCGCCGGAGCCCAGTGGGTCGATGCAGCACTCCAGCCTGGGCGATGGAGTGAGACTCCAACTCGGGGAAAAAAAATAGCCAGGCGTGTTGGCATGTGCCTGTAGTTCTGGCTACTTGGCAGGCTGAGGCGGAAGGATCACCTGGGCCCAGCAGGTAGCCGTTGCAGTGGCCGTAAGTGTGCCACAGCACTCCAACCTGGGCGACAGAGTGAGACTCCAACTCAAAAAAATAAATAAATAAAATAAAAGTACATAAAGAACTTCTTGAAGAAGATATACAAATGACCAATAAGCACATAAAAAGATGAACAATATCATTAGTTATTAGGGAAATGCAAATCAAAACCACAATGAGATACCACTTTACACCCACTAGGATGGCTATAACTTTAAAAACCAGAAAATAACAGGTATTGTCAAGGATGCAGAAAAACTGGAACCCTTCTAAATTACTGGTGGGAATGTACAATGGTGCAGCCACAGTGGAAAACAGTTTGGTAATTCTTCAAAAAGTTAAACATAGAATTACCATAATGGCCCACCAATTTCAAAACTCCTAGGTATGTACCCCCAAGAATTGAGAATATACTCAAACAAATACTTGCATACGAATTGTCACAGCAACACTGTTCACGATAGCCAAAAAAGGAAGAATAACCCAAATGTCCATCACCTGATGAATGGATAAAGGTGGTATAATCCACACAATGTAGTATTATTCAGTCATAAACAGAATGAAGTTCTGATGCATGCTACAATGTGGATGAATCTTGAAAACTTGCTAAGTGAAAGAAACAGGACACAAAAAGTCATGTACTGTATGATTCTATCAATATAAAACTTCCAGAATAGGCAAATCCACAGAGGTAGAAAGCACACTAGTGGTTGTCATGGACGGGGAGGAGGGCGACACAGAGGAACAGGAAGTGACTGCTTAATGGCTGAGTGGTTTCCTCTGGGAGAGGTCGTGAAAGCGTTTTGGAACCAGACAGAGGCGGTAGTTTCACAACACTGTGAATATACTAAATGTCACTGGACCGTACTCTTTAATGGTTAATGATTAATTTTATGTTGTTCAAATTTTATCTCGATTAAAAAAAAAAAACTCCATGGTAAGGAAAACGTCTTGTTTCTCTGTTTGTTTTTGAGTTGGAGTCTCACTCTGTCACCCAGACTGGTGTGCAGTGGCCGCTCCCGGCCACCGCAGCCTCAACCTGCTGGGCTCCAGCGATCCTTCCGCCTCACCCTTCCAAGTAGCCAGAACTACAGGCACGCGCCACCACACCCAGCTAATTTTTTTGATTTATTGTAGAGATAAGGTCTTTCCAAGTTGCCCAGGCTGGTCTTGAACCTGCAGGCTCAGGCAATCCTCTCACCTCGGGCTCCCAAGGTGCTGGGATTATAGAAGTGAGCCATCACACCTGGCCCTAGGAAAACTTCTAAGAAACAACAAGCAGTTGTCTGTTCTGTCTTCCCATCCTCCCAATCCCACTCCCCAAAGGCAATCTTGCTTTTTAAACCTCTTTTCCCTTCTAGTCAGTGGTAACAAATTCAGTACTCCAATTAAATACTTGCACTGCTATTTCTTCACTAATATTAAACTTTGTCTAGTGACTTCCTATCATGACAGATATAACTCTCTTAGATATTCTACCATCTCTCCCTCCCCGTCTTCTCCCCAGAGGCACACAAATATTTTAGTGAATAATCAGTGTCTAAATTATGACTACACAAATGCCATTCAGCATACAGCCAAGTGGAAAACTATGATTACGTTTCCATTCTTGTTCAATTTTTTTTTCTTAGAGTGAATAACTCCTTTGTTATTTTATTTGCACAATTTTCTTTGTGCAATACACATTCTTTTTCCAAATATCCCACTGTATAAGATACTCTGGGAGGTGACTTGCTTCCCAGAAGACTCTCCCTCCCCCATGTCCTTGGCCCCTCGTTTGTACCAGATCCACTTTTCCAGGATCTCCTGTTCTCCTCTTCCTCTCGTCTTGCTGAAGTGTACTCTCCAGGGAAAAGAATTCCTGGAGACACATTTTTTGCATGCTAGATTCTCTGAAAATATCTTTGTTCTGCTTTCATCTTTTACGAGTTGTTTGGCTGGGTATGAAATAACAGATTTTTAAAAATGTTCTGGCTAGGTGCAGTGGTTCACAACTGTAATGCCAGCACTCTGAGAGGCCGAGGCTGGAGTAGTCCTTGAGCCCAGGAGTTCAAGACCAGCCTGGGCAACATGGCGAGACCCCGTCTTTCTATATTCTAAAAAGAAAAGCAAAAATTCCCCCAGAATGTTGAAGGCATACGACACCTAGCATTTAGTGTTGCTCTCGAAAAGTTTAGAAACACCCAATTTTCATTACTTTGCCTGATGCCTGTTTTCCTCTCTGGAAGCTTATGGAATCCCCTTATTAACCCCAGTGTTCTAAAATTTTACAATGTCGTTTGTCATTTATCGTGCTGGTCATTCGTGGTCTGCCAATGTGCTTCCTGGGAAATTTTCTTGTACAACTTCTTGCATTTCCTTACCTCTGTTGTCTCTGTTTTCTCCTTGTGAAACTCCAAATATTTTCATACATACTGAACCATCTGGATTGACTCTCTCTCTTTCTTATCTATCCTCCGTACTTTCTAACTTCTGTTTTTTTTTGGGGGGGTAGCTAGTTTCTGAGGGATTTCCTTGACTTTATCTTCTCTACATTCTGATGACATTTTGAGTTCTTTCCACGGCATTCTATTTTTGTTTTAGGAGGCATTGTACGCTTGAACTCTATGCAAATACAATTTAAACGAAGTTTCCAGAGCTTTCTCCTGAACTCACACTGTCTTTGATTCTTGCTGATTGCTTTTTCCTGATTGTTTTAGTTCTTTTGTTCATATAGATTCTCGACTCTCCTTATATGCCAGCCAGTCCTTGGTTGGCTGTTTATATTAGCAGTGAGGCTCTAAAATGTTAATTGGAAATTCCATGTGCACAGTGGAGCTCGTCATGGGCCAGATTTCATTTCAGGGAGAGTGGGGGAGAGCCAGCACTCACCGGAGGCTCCTGACTGGCAGGCTGTATGACCTTGGGCTCAGGGAGGCATCCTCTGGTCATCTGCACAGGAGGTGGGCACTGGGAGTCCGGCCCTTGCTCATCTGGATGAAGAGCAGGTCTAGACTTTCAGGTGATTCCTTGTTCTCGCCACCTGCTCACCAGGCCCTCTGCCACACGGAGTCTCAGAGTCAGGGCCTGCTCGGGGTCCGTTTCCCCAGCCCACTCCACTGGTCCCGCCCAGCCCTGCTGCAAGGCACACGCCTGTTTGCTGGAATTCGGCAGGTGCTGGGGACACCGGTTCTTTCTGTTTGTTTGTTTTGTTTTGTTTTTTGTTTTTTGACTTGGAGTCTCCCTCTGTCAACCAGACTGGAGTGCAGTGGCCACTCCCGGCCACCGCAGCCTTGACCTGCTGGGCTCCAGCGATCCTTCCGCCTCCGCCTTCCAAGGAGCTGGAACTACAGGCGTGCGCTACCACGCCCGGCTAATTTTTGATTTATTGTAGAGATGAGGTCTCGCCAAGTTGCCCGGGCGGTTCTCGAACCCGCAGGCTCAGGCAATCCACTCACCTCAGCTTCCAAGGCGCGGGATTACAGGCTGAGCCGCCGAGCCCGGCCGACACCAGTTCTTACAGACATCCTCTCCCCCACACTTCAGTTCTGTCGCCACGCCCCCAACGTGATGTCTCCCAGTTCAAGCCTCTCTGGACACTTGCTCTCCTCCTGTCAGCATCTCTTTTTCTTTCTAAAATGTGTTGCGATATCTCATTTGATAGTACCCTCTCTTACTCTCTTTGTTCTCTTGTGGGGGGTCTTCTGCTTTTTGTTTTTTTGAGAGACAGGGTCTGGCTCTGTCAGCAAGGCTGGAGTGTAGTGGCGCAATCATAGCTCACTGCAGCCTTAAACTCCTGAGCTCAAGCGATCCTCCTATCTCACTCTCCCAAGTAGCTGAGACGACAGGTGCACACCACCATGCCCAACTTTTTTTTTTTTTTTTGGTAAAGACAGAGTCTTGCTATGTTGCCCAGGCTGGTCTTGAACTCCTGGCCTCCAGTGATCCTCTCACCTCAGCCTCTCAAAATGTTGGGATTACAGGTGTAAGCTAGCACGCCTGGCCCTCTTGTGAGTCTTCAGCATTCTTATTTCTTCACTATCATGAATGCAGCTGATCTTGAAAAATGAAGGTGTGTAGCTATTCTGCTGCTTTAGCTGAAGTTCTTTCTTATGCTTTGACACATGAAGCCTGTTATGGATTGAATTATGTCTCCCCCAAAATATGCTGAAACCTGGTGCAGTGGCACATGCCTTGTAATCCCAGCTGAGGCAGAAGGATCACATGAGCCCAAGAGTTCCAGTCCAGCCTGGGCGACAAAGAGCGACTCCATATCTGAAAAAGAATTAATTTTTAAAAAGATACGTTGGAGCCCTAATCCTCAGTACCTTAGAACATGCCCTTATTTGGAAACAGGTTGTTGCAGATGGAATCAGTTGGGATGAGGTCATACTGGAGTAGTGTGGGCCCTGAATCCAATGGCTGGTGTCCTTCTAAGAGAGGAGAGATACAGACACACAGAGGAAGAACCCCATGTGAAGATGGAGACACAGATTGGAGTTTTGCTGCCACAAACCAAGAAATGTCTGGGACTGCCAGAAGCTTAAAGAGGCAAGGAAGGATCCTTCCCTACAAGTTTCAGAGGGTGTACGGCCCTTTTGACATCTTGATTTCGGATTTATAGCCTCCAGAATTATGTGAATACATTTCTGTTATTCTAAGTCACCCAGTTTTTGTACTTTGTTTTGGCAGCTCTAGGAAACTAAAACAAAAGGCATAGTACATTTTGGAAAAGAATATTCAACAGCAAAAGATGACATTCACAAGTTAATCTATCAATTTTAAATGGTTTCAGTAGAAATGTTTGAAAACACAAGTAATAGCTCAAAGAAAAATGATACTAGTGGTTGCCATCATAGAGAGGAAATGGGTAAGAGAAGAATTACTTTTAAACATATATACATTTTTACTTTTAAAAGTCTGTACTAAAACCATGTGCTATACATTCAAAAAAGAAAACAAATAAAATTGTTGTGAACAATGCAGTAAATACAATGAGAATGACAATGGGAAGGTAAAAACTAGATGAAAGGTTTGGAACATAAAACTGCAGAAGACCACCTAGGATGATTGGATAAGGCAAAAAGTATAATGAACACAGAGAAAAAAAGGACAGTAAGAAATTGAGATTAAATATGGTATAATAAATATGTAAGTTTATCTCTGATTCCACCCAAAGCTGCTCTAGTCTAAGATAATTTAAAAGAAATAGACCAAGGAGAGAACAATGGACAACAGATGTAAACACAATTTTAGCAGATAGAAGAAAATGAAGGACTAATACCTGAGAAAAGAATTGCATAACCTGAAGCCCAAGTGCCTGCAGAGGAAGATGTCAAAAAGCAAAATCCAGTTCCTACTATATAACTAAAGAAAGGCTCAGGAATTAGAGAAATTATATACCATGAAAAGTGGGATGAATAGAGGACCTAAAAAAAGAAGTGATTAAAAGTCTATATGGCAAACAATTGCTTGCATTGTACAATGAAGTGCCTATCACTTTTCTACTCTAGATATGGGAGACTCATCTCTGGTGCTGTTAAAATAGAACCAGAGAGGCTTTAGAGTCAGGAACACCAGGCAGAGGAATGTAGGGAAAATAAACTGCATCAAACTGGGTGAATAAGTGAAAGTCTACATACTGAAGAGTGAGACATTCAGTCCCCTGCCTCTGCTGACCTCCAATGGGAAAATAGAGATTTTTCCCTTTCTCTATAGGCTGAGAATGAAGCGACATAAAAATTCCTGTGAAGCTGTCCTGTAAGTAAGTAAAGTTAGAGATATGATTGCAGGTTATAGACGTAGAATATAAGGCAGAATACTAAGCTCTAGGTCACCTCAGTTACAGGAAAAAAGAGAAAGCACAATTAGGCAAAAGATGTTGAGGGAAAAGGTAAGATCAGGTCATGGTATTATCCAAGTAGAAGTAGAATAAAGTTCAAGGTCAAGGCCAAAATATCAACTGTGGTGGAAAAGACTCCATGTTTTTAAGACAGTGGAATTAAATTTTTAAAAAGTCTCTGACATCTTTTCCTCTCTACAAATAAGAGGAATGAAAAGTCATTGATTCTTTGATAGTCCAGGGAGGTAGCTGTAACGCCAGTGATATTAAATGAGGGCGTGTTTACAAATGCAGTTGAAGACTCGAACTGGAGAAGCATTCCATCAGAAGACACTGTTCATGCTGACCTTGAGATGAGCAAGCAGTTAACAGCATCAAAAATAGCTATCATATCTTGAAGGTCAGAATTAATTAACCAATGCTAACAACATTGGCATTTGGGATTGTAGACTGGTTACAGGAGACTTGATATCCCAGGATATGTCAGGGAAGCCAGAACTCAACAAGAAAACTCTCTGACATACTAGTTTTTTAGAAAGAAGCTTGTTGAGGTAAGGGAGTAAGATTTGGAGTTCTGTAATCTTACAGATGATATAAGATTCCAATGTGCAGCTGCAGTACCTTTTTTGGATGAGAAGAAATAAAGTCTAAGCATACCTATACATGCACACCATAAAGTATAAAGGGCTTCAATATGAAGTAGCAGTGCACTTCTATACATCAAGGGCTGGCAAACTTTAGTGTTAGACAGTAAACATTTTAGACTTTGCAGGCCATATGGTCCTTGTTTCAACTATTCAACTTTACAGTTGTAATGTGAAAGCAATTAGAGACAAGATGTAAATGGCTGGGTGTTGCTATATTCCAATAAAACTTTACAAAAACAAGTCGCTAGCCTGCAGGGCATAGGCTGCTGACTTCTATTCTAGACTACAGTACTTCGTTTCCCACCCCCAAACTTATCATTCTTAAAATAGCAAGTCAAAGAAAAACTACACTCAGTAAAAAATAGAAAAAACAGAAGGAGTTGGAATCAGACCTATGAAAAACTAGGTTGGGTGGGGTGGCTCAAGCCTATAATCCCAGCACTTTGAGAGGCTTGTTTGAGCCCTAGAGTTAGAGACTAGCCTAGGCAACACAATGAAACCTCATCTCTGCAAAAAGTAAAAAAATTAGTCAGGTATGGTGTGGCGCACACCTGCAGCCCCAGCTACTCAGAAGGCTGGGGCAGAAGGATCAGTTGAGCCCAGGAGGTCAAGGATGTGGTGAGCCGTGATTGTGCCACTGCACTCCAGTCTGGGCAACAGAGTGAGACTCCAATTTATAAAAAAGATTAGAGGAGAAAAAGAGACAAGAAATAAAGAAAGCAGATATTCAACCTAAGAAATCTGATTGAAAAAAAAAAGCAGACAAGAGTACAAGCTAGAAAACATTCTCACATGTAGAGGAGAATCTTGACCAAATGCATTGCCATGAATATAAAAAAGGATCATAAAAATAGCATCTATAAATCGAGAGTTCAAAATAGTAACACAGGCATATCCCAGAGATATTGTGGGTTCAGTTAAACACCACCAACATAAAGCAAGTCATACATTTTTTTATTTCTCAGTGCATATAAAAGTTGTTTACACTATACTATAGTCTATTAAATGTGCAATTGTATATCTAAAAAATGTATATATCACAAGTAAAAATACTTTATTGCTAAAAAATGTTCTAATGATCATCTGAGCCTTCAATGAGTCATAACCTTTTTGCTAGTAGAGAGCCTTACCTCAATGTTGATGGCTACAGACTGATCAGGGTGGTGGCTACTGAAGGCTGAGGTAGCTGTGGCAATTTCTTAAAATAAGACAACAATGAAATTTGTCACATCAATTGACTCTTCCTTTCACAAAAGGTTTCTCTGTAGCATGTGATGCTATTTGATAACACTTCAACCACAGAAGAACTTCTTTTAAAATTGGAGTCAATTCTCTCAAATCATACTACCGCTTTAAATCAACTACATTTATGGAATATTCTAAATTATTTGCTGTCATTCCCACAATGTTCACAGCATCTTAACCAGAAGTAGATTCTATCTCAAGAAACAATCTTCTTCGTTCATCCATAAGAAGTAATTACTCATCCATTAAATTTGATCATGAAATCACAGCAATTTAGTCACAACTTCAGGCTCCACTTCTAATTCTACTTCTCTCACTATTTCCGGGTCTACAGTTACTTCCTCCACTGAAGTCTTGAATCCCTCAAATTCATCCATGAGAACTAGAATCAACTTCTTTCAAGCTCTTGTTAATGTTGATAATTTGATCTTTTCCCATGAATGATGAATGTTCATAATGGCATCTAGAATAGTGAATCCCTTCAAGAAGGTTTTCAGTTTACAATGCCCAGATTCATCAGAGAAAAAATTATCTATGGCAGCTATAGCCTACAAAATATTTCATAAATAATAAGACATGAAAAGCAAAATTACTCCTTAATCCATAAGCTGCAAAATGGATGTTCTATTAGCAGGCATGAAAACAACATTAATCTCTTACACATGTCCATCAGAGTTTTCAGGTGACCAGGTGCATTGTCAATGAGCAGTAATATTTTAAAAGGATTATTTTTTCTTTCTGAGCAGTAGGTCTCAACAATGAGCTTAAAATATTCAGTAAACCATGGCTATAAACACATGTGCTGTCATCCAGGCTTCCTTATTGCATTTATAGAGCACAAGCAGAGTATATTTAACATAATTATTAAGGTCCCTAGGATTTTTTTTTTGAGTCGGAGTCTCACTGTCACCCCGGCTGGAGTGCAATGGCATGCTCACAGCCACCGCAGCCTTGACCTGCTGAGCTCAGGTGATTCTTCCACCTCAGTCTTCCAAGTAGCTGGAACTACAGGCAAGTGCCATCATGCCCAGCTAGGTCCCTAGGATTTTCAGAATGGTAAATGAGCATTGGCTCCAATATAAAGTCACCAGCTGCATTAGTCCTGAGAAGAAAGTTGGCCAGTCCTTGGAAGCTCTGAAGCCAGGCATTGACTTCTCTCTAGCTATGGATGTCCTAGATGGAATCTTTTCCCAATAGAAGGCTGTTTTGTCTGCATTAAAAATATGTTGTTTAGTGTAGTCACCTTCATCAATGATCTTAGCTAGATCTTCTGGGTCACTTGCTGCAGCTTCCCCATCTTCACCTTGTACTTTTATATATGGAGATGGCTTCTTCCCTTAAACCTCATGAACCAACCAGTCCTCTGCTAACTTCAGATTTTTGTCTGCAGCTTCCTTACCTCTTAGTCTTCACAGAACCAAAGAAAAGTTAGGGCCTTGCTCTGGATTAGGCTTTGGCTTAAGGGAATGTTGTGGCTGGTTTGATCTTCCAAACCAAACTTCCATCTACCAAACTTTCTCCATATCTGCAATAAAGCTAGTTTGTTTTCTTATCATTAGTGTATCCACTAAAGTATTGTTTTTAAATTTTTCTCCAAGAACTTCTCCTTTGCCTTCACAACCTGGCTAAGTGGCACAAATAGCCTACCTTTTGACTTATCTTGTTTTTCAACATGCCTTCCTCACTAAGTTTAATCATGTAAAGTTCTGATTTAAAGTGATAGATGTACTTTCACTTGAACTCTTACAGGCCATGGTTTAGTTATTAATTGCCCTCATTTCAATATATATATATATTTTGGTGTGTCTCAGGGAGTAGGGAGACCTGAGGAGAGGGAGAGGGATAGACACAGTGGAACGTCTGGCAATGGAGCAGTCAGAACACACACATTTACCTACTAAGTTTGTTGTGGGTGCAGTTTGTAGTATCCCAAAACAATTACAATAATAACATCAAAGATCATTGATCACAGATCCCCATGACAAATATAATAATAATGAAAAAGTGTAAAATATTGTGAGAATTATCAGAATGTGGCACAGACATTCAAAGTGAGTACACGGCGTTAGAAAAATAGTGTCAACAGACTTGTTTAGTGCAGAGTTGTCCAAACCTTCAACTTGTAAAAAATGTAGTATCTGCAAAGCACAGTAAGGCAAAATACAATAAAACAAGGTATGCCTGTATAAATGCATGAGTAAGAAACAATGAGAAACAGAAAGGTACAAAAAGTTTATAAGCAGAACAAAGAAAATAATTGGAAAAAAAATATAAATCCACCAATGAAACGAAGAACACTATGCAAGAGGCAAAAAAAAAAAAAAAAAAAATAGGACTTCCATTAATGGAATGATAGTGCAGCAATCTCACATTGAAAAACAACAAGATAATGGAAAAAAGTAGATATTCTTATGCATCGCTGGGTTTATAGGATGTAGCATAAATCTTCAAGAACACCTCTCTTCCCACCTGTCCCACACAAAAAATGAATACAACAGAAACAAACAATTGTTAGCTAAAATAAGGAAAACTATGAGCAATTTCATACCAAGAAATTTGAAAATACAGATAAAACAAATTATAAAACATAACAGATGACCCTGGAACATCTGCATATAGTAAATTTTTACAGATACAGAGGAAATTTAACTACTTAGGAAATTACTTGGTCAACCATGTGAAAATCAATTTGGAAACTGGAATTAAGTGAATAATTTCCTGAAAAAATACAGCTTATAATCAAAAATCAATTTCAAAAAGAAACCAAAATATCTACATAGGACAGTTATACAAGGAATAAAAAAAAGAGTTGTCAAGGAAATTTGGTAATAGCTACCAAATTTTTAAGGGGGTTATAACACCAGTGCTATATTAGTGTTTAGAAACATGAAAGAAAGCGTCCATATTCTATTTATGAAACCAGTATAACACTGACATCAAAAACTTTAAAAGTTGAAACATTTAAGTTCATAGCAAACATAACAGGATGAGCCATTATTAAGAAATATATAAACATAATTCACCCATATACATAAAAGGAAAAAAATGACAATCACCTATAGGAAATTATCTTGCAGTTTTCACTACAAGAATGGTTTTAAAAAGTAAAGATGGCAAAAGAGTATACATCTGTATATAAACATGACAAATATAGCAGAAAATGGGAGCTAACAAAAAATCAGCACTGACTTAAAACTTTTATTGAAGTAGAAGGGTGGTAATGATTACTGAAGTAAAAGAGGAAAAGCTAAAAACACAGTGGAAAGTATGACTATGGTTATAAAATATGAGGATAAGGCATTTAGAATGAAAAGAAGAGAAAGTGGAAAGTAAAAGATTATAAATGTCAATAGGTTTATTTGAACAACTGCAAATCATGAATGTCTATATACAAAAGGAAAGAATCCTATAAATAAAAGTAGGCAGAGAGACTGAAGATGCTAATAATAAAATAATTATGAAAGTAGGGTTGGAAACTAGGAAATGTTGGTACTTAACACACAAGTAAGAACTCTAAGTTCTGAGTAAAGAAGTTAAGAATGGTATCTAGAAATGACATCTTAGGTTTATAAAGAATTCATACCACCTGTCACTACAAAAGTCTACAGGCTTTAAGAAAATATCTCTGAAGAACATCACAGAGAGATCAAACACTCATTGTTTAATCATTAATAGGGTCCTGACAAGCCCCCCTCCCACCTGTCTGGTTCCTACCCACTAACCTGGACAGTGTCTCAATACTTCTTCCTCTACCACCCATGGTTCTTCTTCTTGTTCCAACTTGAAAATCACTTCAGGTTTGGTGAGTGGATAGCCTGTCAAAGGGAAGTGATATAGATTTGGGCATATACACTAGGAAAAAAATATCACCCAATAACTGAGGCTGGGCCAGGGAAACAAGGCTTTAGAAAGGCCAAGAAAATATGGCTTCTGGGGATGCTGCCCCCTGAAACATAACCAAGGGTGACCTTTTGCTCTGAAAGCTGCATCATGGAAACATACACGAGTAAAGGCATCTCAAGGCCAAATCCACTCTAACATTTAAAAGTCCCACACATTTCAGAAACAGTGGTGGGGAGAGAACAGTAATTTATTTCCAGAATTTAAATTACATAGTAAATTACTCTTACCCACTGTGATAAGGTTGTTATAGTTTTCTAGCATCACGTTCCGATACAGGTTCCTCTGAGCAGGATCCAATTGCTTCCACTCCTCCTGGGTGAAGTCAATTGCCACATCTTTGAATGTCACTGTTTCCTGCAACAACACACTTCTCAGTCTGAAGCCATTCATCTTAGGCGACATAAACAAAAAATATTGAATCTTGTCCTGATACTAATCAAAGGTATAAAAAGTTTTACCTAGTTCTAATATTTTCTAAAAAAAAACCCATCATATTAGCAACATTCTGTCAGTTTATGTTCATTCACTGATTGAGCAAGCACATATCTTTACTAACTACCATGGGTTAAAGAGATCTTGGTCACCAGTTTATACTGAGAGTAAAAGAAATGGAAAAATAAGGCAGAGCACAGTGGCTCATGCCTGCAATCCCAGCACTTTTAGGGGCCAAGGAGAGGGGATTGCTTGAGCCCAGGAGTTCCAGACCAGCCTGGGCAACACATGAGACTTTGTCTTGACAAAAAGTCAAAAATTAGCCTGGGTGGTGATGGCACATTTCTGTAGTCCCGCTACTTGGGAAGATGAGAAGGGTGGATCACTTCAGCCTAAGAGTTCAAGACTGCAGTGAGCCGTGATCGTACCACTGCACTCTAGTCTGGGCGACAGAGTGAGACCCCCAACTGAAAAAAGAAGAAGAAATGGAAAAATAAAACTTTACTCAAGTTAATTGGTTTGGGACCTCACAAGATACCAAAAGCAGAAAGAAAAATGGGAGCAGGATTTGGATAAAAGCAGAAGCAGGAAAAGAATGATAGGTGAAATTTGAGAAATAATGAGACATCCAGTTGAAGACATCCAATGATTTAACAGTTGGAAGTATTGCTCATGAGCTCAAAAGAAATTACATTGAAAATGAAGAATTATTGGTCATTAACCTATAGTATGTTCTGCAGCCATGAAAATGGAATCTGATTGCTCAAAAAGCTTACATATATCAAAAAAAGAGAATCCTACAGATAACAACAAAAAAAAGGAAAGATGCCCTGATAAAGATTTATTTTTTAGTGGCCTAAACTAGAATTATAACTGAAACTGCTTATGAAGAAAACTATAGAATGCACCCTTCCTAGTTCAAAACCGAAATGCCCAAAACAACACAAACTAAAGAAAAAAAACTTCAACAGCACTGGAAAAAAGGAACAATCCATATTTCCTACATTTTGAGGAAGTTTTTCCAGAGATGGAATGAGATAAATGAAAGTCTCCAATGGCTAATTCACAATTAGTGTCTAAAAATTTATATATCCTAAAAGGATCCTACGAAAATGAACAACCACTAACACTAAGGATTCAGAGAAAGTTATGAGACTAATGAAAAATTATCTCCTGAAACCCCTTCCTGCTGAAGATCACTGCATTTGAAATAAACATATTCAAGAAGCCAAAGGCAAAATGTCAGGAAATTTAAAAATCTTGAAATCCAGGGGTTTTAAGATTTCCCCTCACCTGGAAGAAAGGTCAAAATAAGTCTGGATAAAGCACTTGATGACAAAGTAAGGATAAGGAGAAAACTTGATTTGAAAGCTGGCTTTAGTATAAAGCTTTCACCCATCACAGTGAAGGACGTAAGTACAAAAAATTCACTCTTGCTGGAACAACCTCAGTCTAGAATTTTCCTCAGAAAGTCTGATCATTAAACTAGTAAATAAAATTTTAAAACACAACAATTCCTAATTGCACCCAGCTCGAGAATAAGAGAATCCAAAAAGAAATCATGAAAATAAATTTGAGGAAAATACTTCAGAAAAATAATTTAGTAAAAGTGAAAATAGAAATAATCTTAAAATGAGAAATTTAGAACTTATATGCATAAATCTCCATATTTAAAAGTTGCTATTTTAAGAATATTGGTTAAGCAAATATTTAATAAGTTTAATGAAAAAATAAACATCCAAAGTTAGAAAAAAGTACTCAAATTAATTAACATTTAAAGAGGCAAGTATCTATAAGTGAAATTTTTAAAACTGTATTGAAATGAATAATTTAAAAGGCAACATAAAACCAACATTGATCTAAAAAAAAAAAAAGAGGCTATCCCAGTGTAATACCGTAGCACATACTGTTATTCTTCTCCAATATCTATTCTCCTTATCTTTCCAGTTTTAGGCCACGAACACAGCCTGCTGAAATAGATACGTTTATATGACAAAGTTCTAGACAGTAAGATGAAAACATTACATGCTAGCCGGGCTCGGTGGCTCAGCCTGTAATCCTGCGCTTTGGGAGGCTGAGGTGAGTGCATTGCCTGAGCCCGCAGGTTTGAGACCCGCCTGAGCAACTTGGCAAGACCTCATCTCTACAATAAATCAAAAAATCAGCTGGGCATGGTAGCATGTGCCTGTAATTCTGGCTACTCGGAAGGCTGAAGCGGAAGGATTGCTGGAGCCCAGCAGGTCGAGGCTGCAGTGGCCGGGAGCAGCCACTGCACTCCAGTCTGGGTGACAGAGTAAGACTCCAACTCAAAAAAAAAAAAGAAAATATTACCTGCAACTACTGGTAAGTGAGTTTAAAGTACAAGGCATACTATTTCTCTTTGACTTCCTCCTTTCCATATGTAAATATGATGGCTAGAGCGAATATAGCTATTTGGGGTAATGAGAAAGAGCCAACTATTGAGAATGGCAGAGCAATGAAATGGGAGTCTGATTCTCTGACCCTCTAAGCTTTAAACATAAGAGAAAAATAAACGTCTTTCCTGTTAAGCAAATGTTATCTGGGCATTCTATCACAGTCAACTGTAATACTAACAAATAAAAATGTTCAGGCCAGGCATAGTGGCTCACACCTGTAATCCCAGCATTTTGTGAGGGAGAGACAAAAGGACTGCCTGAGCCCAGGATTTGAGACCAGCCTGGGCAACATGGCAAGACCTCATCTCTACAATAAATAAAAAAAATTAGCTAGGTATGGTGGCATGTGCCTGTAGCTCCAGCTAATTGGAAGACTGAGGTAGAAGAATCACCTGAGCTCGCAGGTCAAGGCTGTGGGGGCCATGAGCATGTCACTGCACTCCAGTCCAAGCAGAGTGAGACTCTGACTCAAAAAAATAAAATGTTTATGCCAAAAAGAGTATTTCAAATTACTACCTTTTTGGCAGCTACGAAGATATGCTGCACAAATCCCCTTCAAGAGAAGAGGCTGTGAGAAGCATAGCTGGCAAACAGCCTCTAGCTACTCCATTTGTGATTCTACTACTGAGTTCATGCTGAAGCCATGCTACCCCAACACTGCTCCCAGTCAAAGACTGAGCATGGTGAGGGGATTAAAGTCTAGATTATTTCTACTTAACATAGTTTTCCTCTAACAGGAAAGCTTTGGTCAGCAATTCCTCAGTTAGTCTGGCAGAGACTTTCTCACAACCATACAATGATCTGAGATAGTAGCAAAAAGAATTAGTAAACTTGAAAATAGATCAATAGAAATTATGCAATTTGAAGAAGAGAAAGAAAAAAGCATGAAGAAAAATAAATACAGACTGGGCACAGTAGATTATGCCTATAATCTCCGTGCTTTGGGAGACCAAGGTGGGAAGAACACTTGAGGTCAGGAGATCAAGACCAGCCTGGGCAACATAGTGAAACATAATCTCTACAAAAATTTAAAAAAACTAGTCAGGCATAGTGGCACATGCCTGTAGTCCTAGCTACTCGGGAGGCTGAGGCAGGAGGATCACTTGAGCCTATGAGTTTGAGGTTACAGTGAGGTATTTCATGCCACTGCACTCCAACCTGAGCAACAGAGTAAGAAAAAAATGAACTTAGAATCAGAGAAATGTGAGACAGCAGTAAGTGCATTAATGTATGCATAAAACAGAAAGTAAGGAGAAAAGGGAAGACAAAAAATTTCAAAGAAATGGCTAAAAAGAAATGTGTTGAAAGATACTAATATACATATCCAAGAAGCTCAGTGAACTCCAAATTGCATAAATGCAACAAGGTACGCACCTAGACACATAATAGTCAAAATGCTGAAAGTAAAGATAAAGAGGAAATCTTGAAAGCAGCAAGAGAAAATAATTCATTATATTCAAGGCACCCACAATAAAACAGCTAACTTCTCACCAGAAAAAATAAATGACAAATTGCACTGGGATGACATAGTCAAAATGCTGAAAGAAAAACAAACTATCAACAAAGAATACTATATTTAGAAAGTTATCTTTCAAAGATGAAGGTGCTTATGCTAGGTAAAAGAAGCCAGACACAAAAAGTCACATATTTTATTATTCTATTTATATGAAAGATTTAAAATAGATAATATACCCAGAATTGGTAAATCCAGAGAGACAGAATGCAGATTGGTGATTGCCAAGGAGTAAGAGGAGAAAAGGAGTGGGCAAACAAATGCTTAATGGGTATGGGGTTTTATTCTGGGGTGACAGAAACATTATGGAACTGGATAGCAGTAGTGGCTACATAACATTGTAAATGTACTACAGGCCACTGAATTGTTCACTTTAAATGATTAATTTTACATCATGTGAATTCCATTTTAAAAAAAAAAAGGTGAGATATATTCCTAGATAAATAAAAGCAATTCACAGAAAAACACAAACACTGAATTCAATGCTAGCAGACTGACCTCATAAGAAATACAAAAAGTTATTCAGGCTGAAAGCAAGTAACGTAAAACATTAATTAAAATCCACATGAAAAAATGAAAAGCTCCAATAAAGCAATAAACAGAATGCAGAGCACAAAGTAAGCTCCATAATTTCATTTTCTTAGGCACTCTACCCTATATTTCTGGAGAAGCGAGTTTTTTACTTGCAAATGAAGACTTAATATGGAAACAAAGGAACAGATGTAATATTCTTCCCCTGTGGTCTAATTCTCTTCTGGATGGATGTACGTTGTCACCAAGACTATCTCAAGACCTCCCATGCTCTTAGTTTATACTACTCTGGGTCTCTAATCAACACAAACTCCAAACATGTGTCAGCAGTGTACTAGTTTCAAAATACTTTTATATGTAAGTTTACTTATGCCTCACACTCTTTTTGTATTTTAGCTTTATTAAAAAAGGAAAGACAGAGAAGAAGTTAAAAGGGGAAAACCATTTCCTTCTTCTTAGAGGCCTGAAATAGAGAAACAAGGCCAGGAAGATAGGGAGATAAGCAGTTAAATGTGTGCTCAGAACTCCCCACCCTCCAGGTATTAGAGTGGAGTCGGAAAGAGGCAGTGAACTCACTATTAAGAGGGAAAAGTGTCATGATCAAGTTAGAAGGACTTCTAAGTAGTCTTTAGCTCCCATGTAGCATAAATTCTGAGTAAGAAGAGGTAGGGCCCTTTCAGAAGGCAAGATGATTCCATATGATGTAGAATATATGGAACCCAGGAATCCTGTGGAGGACATGACAGAGATTTACAGAGGTCTACAAGAGTAGCAAGAACCCAAGGAGGCCAATTGATAAGGAGAGGTCCTTGAACCATGATCAAGCTATGAAATACATCATAAATTCATCAGCCTCTGAATGTCCAGAAAAACAAGTCAACTAAATCAGATTCAGTGGACATCACCCAGCACATACCCAAGCTATGAAGATCTTTCTTGGTATCTCAGACACTAAGAATACAGATACAGAGGAGAATCTGAATGTCTGAATAATTAGCAAAGGGACAATTTGCTGATTGAAGTATCCTTTGAACCAGACTACATTAAAATTAGCTTTTTTTTTCATTTTGTCAATCTGAATTCACAAAGGATAGAAGAAATTTAGAAAATAAACCATGCTTTTAATGTACATAGCTTTAATATGAATAATTCTGATTCTGATATACATGAAATTATTGAATAGAGAAAGCTAAGGAAACAACAAAACAGGGAATATGTACAATGTGGCTGTAAAGAAGTTAATGACTTTGAGACAATGTTCAAATTCTCTAAAAAAAATTACAAAACAGACTTTAATAGAACAACAATAGCCTTGGACAAAATTCACCAACCGGGGTTTGGACATCTTGTTCAAAACAGCATTCACTGAGCATTTGTGTTAGGCACTGAAGGTACTCTATAAAATAAAAAATGCTTGCAAGGCACTTACAGTTTGGCCCTACCTTACTTTTTAATGCCAGAAGTCTGCCTACAAAAATTTACTTTCAAGAAGGCTCTGGTGTATGTCACAAATACTTCAGTGTACATTAAATTAATGTGCTAACTCTCCAGAAAAAAAGTGGGTTCTCCCTAACCAGAGTTAAAAGTTTTGTTTAACGTTAAAAAATGGATCACTGTAATTTACCATATTAATAGAAAAAAATGATAAAATAATTTGATCAAGAAGATCATAGACATAAAAGTTTTTGATAAAATTAACACCCATTTATGATAATTAGCAGGCTAGAAATGAAATTTCATTCATCTGAAAGAGCACTTTACAAAAAACCTACAGCAAATATACTTAATGGTGAGTAAGTCAAAGTATAACTTCCAAGATTGAGAATGAGAAAAAGATGATGGCTACCACCACATCTAATCAATACTGTACTGAATGTTTAGCAACTGATAAAAAGCAAGGGAAAAAAAGGAAGTATGAGGATTAAAAATGAAAAAAGAAAATTGGTTATTTGCAGATGACATATTCGATTATAAAAATTCCAAAGAAATCTACATGCAGACTATTAGATTTCATAAATAAATTTAGCAAAGTATTCGAAGTCAAGGGCAATCTTTTAAAAAATCAAGAGTTCCACTTGTCTCCATTTCAAAAAACCAGGTTAAAAATGAAAAAATACCATTTAGGATAGCATTAAAAAATAAATTAGACAGTGGCTCATATCTATAATCCAAGATGAAAGGACTGTAGCCAAGGTAACCTAGTGAGACTTTGTCTCTACCAAAAAAAAAAAAAGCCCACTGTAGTGACATGAGCCTGCAGTCCCAGTTACTTGGAAAGCTGAGGCAGAAAGACTGCCTGAGCCCAGAAGGCCAAAGCTGTGGTAAGCAGTGATCATGTCACTGCCCTCCCACCTGGGCGACAGAGTGAGACCCTGACCCAAAAAAAAAAAAAAAGCTATTTGGCCAGTCACAGTGTCTCACACTTGTAAAACCAGAACTTTGAGAGGCTGAGGAGAGAGAATTGCCTGAGCCCAGGAGTTCAAGACCATCCTGGCAACATGCCGAAAACCATAAATAAAAAATTAGCCGGCCATGGTAGTACATGCCTGTAGTCCCAGCTACCTGGAAGTCTGAGGTGGAAGGATCGCCTGAGCCTAGGAGGTCAAGAATGCAGTAGCTTTGAGTGTGCACTCCAGCCTGGGCAGCAGAGTGAAATTCCAGCTCTTTTATAGATTTGATTATAAAAATCTATAAAAGATATGTGATTGGAAAAGTCAATATTGTAGACGTTAGTTTTCCTTAAATTAATCTATAAATTCAATGCAACTGAAATCAAAATCTCAGCAGTTTTAATTATGGAAATGGACTAATTCTAAAACTTATAAGGAAATATAAATAACTAAAAATAATGAAGCCAATGTTGAAGAACAACAAAAATGAAGGATCTGTACTATCAGATATCAAGATTTGTTATAAAGATATAGTAACTAAGATAGAGTGATACTGACACAGGAAAGGCAAATGAAACAATAGAAAAGAATATAAAGTCCAGGAATACATATATTAACATGAATATGTCTTGAAAACACAATATGAAATGGAAAAAGTGAGTTGCAGAACTGGCTACCAGTTATTTTAAAATTTAAAACAGACAGCAATACTAGTAATGTTTATGTATACAAATCTGCATGGTTAAAAAAAGCATGGACTTTATGGCTATATATGATATTCATAAGAGTGGCTGCCTCTGGAGACAGAGCATCTATAGTGCTCTGTTTTATTTTTAAAAATTCTGACCTGATACAATGTACATTATTTGGGTGCTAGATACCCTAAAGCCCTGACTTGACCACTATGCAATCTATGCATGTAACAAAATTGCACTTGTATCCCATGAATTTATACAGATAAAATTAAGAGGCAAAAAAAAATCCTAAAGCAAAAATGACAAAATCTTATGTTAATTCTGGGAATTGTGTATGTGGCTGTTTATTACACTCCTTTTTCTCATCATAGTTATTAAAATAATAAGAAAATAGAAGAAGAAAAAAGAAAGATGGGATGAAATTAGAAAAAAAAGGAAGAAGCAGCTCTTTATTAATTTTGTATATTCTAACTCACTAACTTGCAATTTCATCCTGGCCAGTTCTTTCTTTCTGTTTCTCCTAGGTTTATTTTCTTTGTTTCTAATTTTTACAACTGTATATTTTGTTCATTTACTTTCATTCTTTCAAGCCTATCATCATCATATTATTAAGCCTATAGAACTTTTTTCTGTGCATTGCTTTATGTCCCTTAGATTTTGATAATGTAATATTCAATTAATGTTATTTTTAGATGTTTTATAATATAAATTTTTTATATCTTTTATGACCTGAGTTGTTTGTACTAGCTTTAAAACTTCAATGTGGGAGAGTTTTTATGTTTTAATCTCTTATTACAACAATCATATTTAATTGCATTGTGGAAACATCTCATATATAGTTTCCACTTTTTCAATTTATTGAATTTTATTAAGGCCTAATATATGGTCACTTTTTAGGTTTATACCATGTCTAAATAAGAAGAACCAATTGTTTCCAGGATAAAAACTATGTTAATCAACTAACTATGTTAATCAACCAGCTCTATCAAATTATTATTGGCAATTACTTTTTTTGTGTGTCTACTTCATATGAGCTAAGGCAGACAAAAGAAAGTCTCCTGTTAATGTTTCTTATTTTTTGCAATGTCACTTATAGTGAATTTTGGTGCAAGTTATTTGGTACAGAAATAACCCTAGCTATTTACCTTGATTATGTACTGTACCCATCTCATTTTAAAAAACTGATGTTTTTGGTTTTTGTTCTTTTGTTTAAAGCTTACTGTCTTGAATTCTACCTTATCTGGTATTAACACCAAGGCCCCCCCTTTTTTTTTAACTGTCTGATATGGCTTTGCTTAAACAATGATTAAAACTTCTCTGAGACAAAGTCTTCCCACCTACTAAATGAAAATTAGATATTATCTTAAATTCTCCTTTAATATTTAATCATTCTCAATGGAAAAGGAAAACAGCTCAAACAATGATAAGATTCTTTAAAGAACTCTGGATTATTTGATAAATTTTGCTCTTCCAGTTATCATGTTTATTTACTACCTAGAACCCAGTCTATAGTTTGCCTCTTCAGGAAATATTACCAGTTCATATAAAGTTTATGAAGACTAATAAGACACCTAGAAATTTCTGCTGTTAACTTTTTTATCTTGGTTAAAGATGATATAAACTATCATTTTCCAAAAATGGAACTGTAGCAGTAAGTTTTGATTCTTACCTCTTCCTCGACACCGAGGTATGATGTGTCAATAAGTTCTTTTGATTCAGTATCAGCAACAATTCCTAAATCTCAACTCTTCTATTTCCATTACATGTTTTTAAAAAGTAGAACAATAAAGAATAAATTATGAAACATTTTTTGATACCTGAGAGTCTATTTTAGGGTCTAACAGTACTTGAGGTTTTTCACTACAAATTTTTTAAAATTATTTTTAAACAGAGACAGAGTCTCGCTACATTGCAGAGGCTGGTCTTAAACTCCTGGGCTCAAGCAATCTTTCCACCTTGGTCTCTCAAAGTGATGGGATTACAGGTGTGAGCCACCACGCCTGGCCCATTATGAATATCAACTGCCACCGAATGAGACAAAATCCAGAATTATCTTTCTGGAGGGCAGGGCTCTTGAAGTACAGGCTGCTAACTAAGGAATCCACTGGCATCAGTGTACCAGTTAGTGCTGTTCTAAGAGGCTGTGCTTAGCTTCAGTGAATTTTTTTTTTTTTTTGGAGATTCTTTCAATGCATTTGCCATTTCATGATGGTGATTTATGAGTGTACCTGCCCATACCACATAAATATTCAGCAGTATTTGACCAAAAATGGCATGATCCCCATGCTCCACTCTCCCTATTTACCTGATTTCATCCCAAGTAACGTTTTTGTTTGTTTGTTTCCCCAGATGAAAAAAAGTCCTCAAAGGGAAACATTTAGCCAATGTGGAACAGCTGAAACAAAAACAGCAGAAGCACTAAAAGACATGCAATTGGTCTGTAGTTCAAAGATAGGCAAAGATAATATATGGTGATAGAAGTTGTACAATGGTTATACTTGGGGTGGGTGTAATGACTAGAAATGTACAGAAAGGGTCTTCTGGGGCCCTAGGGTAATACCATATTTCTTGATCTAGTGCGTCTGCAGTGTTATACAGGTGTGTTCCCTTTGAAAAGTAACTGAGTAGGCCTGAGAAAGAAACTAGAGATATAGATAAGCTGGTAGATAGGGATACATGGTCAAGGAAAGATACATCTTTGCAGAGCAAAGCTTTGAGCTGAGAATGAAAAGGCAGTAAAGTAAGACTGTTCAATACCTGAGAGTATGGGATAAATCTGAAAGATTTCAAAGGAAGTGTAAAGAAAAAAGGTTAAGTTCCAAGGAAAAGGAATTATCTTTGAAGAGGAGGTAGAATATCACTTATTCTAGGCCTAATTAAAGAAGAAATAAGGAACTGTAGATTTAATTAATTAAAAACACAAATATTCACAAAAGCCATGTGTAGTAGGTGTTATTTTAGGGGCTGGAGATGTAGCAGTAAACAATGTAAAACATATTCCCTGCTCACATTCTACAGATTAAGATGATAAGATTTTTTCAGACTTAGATTGTGGCTCGATCAGCAGCAAGTGCCCACTGAAAAACATAACTACATAGAGTTACTAGAAAGGCACACATTCTACTCCTTCCTTCAGATAGTCTAGTTTTCTCTTTTTAAATTGATGGATGACATGTATAGAATAATATGGTAAAATGGACTAATCTTAAGTGTACAGCCTGATACATTTTTATACATTTATCGGCACATGTACCTACCAGTCAAGTCAACATATAGAACATTTTCAACATTCCAGATTTCTTTATGCCTTTTCCCAGTAAATACCTCAGAGGTAACCAGTACTCTGGCTTTTATCACAATCGATTCATTCTGCCAGTTTTTCGGCTTTATATAAATGGAGTCATATGAAATATACTTTTTTGTTTCTGGCTTCTTTTTACTCTGTGTTTGTGTGATCTATCCATATTGTTGTGTACAGCAGTCAGCTATTCTTTTTTACTGTTGTGTAGTATTTCATCATGTGAACTACTATAATTTATATCTTTTTCTGTTAATGTTCGTTTGCATTCTTTCTAATGCTGGGCTGTGTTGACAGATACTCTGTTTTATCCTTGATCAAAACAAACCATCAAAAACCTAGGTTTATCAATTACAAGAAGTCATACAATAATATTTTTACAACCAAGGTGCCAATGGAAAACTAATTTCTGTTAGGAAACATTTATTTTTTATCTTTACATACAATGAAAATGATGTAACAAATCTCTGCTCTGGTTTGGTTTACCTATGAAGAAGGAATTCAAATTTGAAGCCTAACTTTAATCTCTTTGAATGAATGTGTTTCATAAAATAACCACATTTTAACTCTTCCTATTTTAACCTTCCAACTATATTTCCTCTGAAAATGTGTTTGTGTGTATATAGGCCCTTCTAATTTATTGTATGGATTACCACAATCCTCTTAAATTAAGATATAGAATAAGGCAAGAAACAAATACACTATTTAATATTTACCTGGGACTCAGTCATTTTCTCTTCTTTCTGGAAAGGGACAGGGCCTGAGGAGGTAGAGCTGGGAAAGAGAATGAAATTAGAATGGGTTTGTCTTATAGTTTCAGAAACCTAGGTCACCCTGTGGCAGAAAGATACTTTGAAAGGCCAAGAATATTTACACCACAGAAGTGTAATAGGTGTAAGGATGACTGCTATGATCATGTAAAGCTGAGGCATAGGGTGTATAGGAACAGCTGCATATGGGTGAGATGTCCCATGAATTTATAATAGCTCTATATTACAGAAAGCATAAACTTCAGAAAATTATGAAGCTGACAAAACACCCAAGGAATTTTGATGTACTGAGACATTTAGGAAATAAATAATTAAGCAGAAATTAAATAAGAATTTAAAAGGTGACATATTTTGAGGAAAAAATGAAAAGTTTGTGTGTATAATGTGTATCAGAGGTATTGAGAGTTAGGGTTAGGGTTAAACTTTTACTTTCCATAGAAAAAAACCTAAAACTGAAACATGTTAAATAACAGCAGGATAAGCATATGATTTAGAAAAGTGAAGTAAGTACAAGTAGTCACAGTTGAGAGTTGAAAGTGGTCTCTCTGGGAACAAGGATTAGGCAAGGGGAAAAAAAAAACCCTACAGGATACAGTTGTTTATTATTGTTATTATTACCATTATGAGACTAGCAGTACTATTTGGTTTTTTAAAACAAAATTCAGTGTTGCCAAAATACAGATTTAATGAAGAAAGTACATATCATTGCAACAGATCTGAGCAATACTACAGTGTAGAAGGAAGAACACAGTTGTCCTCCCCCATGCACATCTCATTTCCCAGATTTAATTTGATTTAGGAAAATTTAACTGTTACTTTACTGTCTAGCTTTTTTTGTTGTTGTTGCTATTGGCCTGTTGTAATTGATTTTTGTCACTATTTTGAAGTTTTTCTTAAAGAATCTTTTAAAAGAAACTTTAGGTCACATAAATTATAGTGTGAAAGAGCAAGGAGATTAGCCTGCTAGTCCTCCTTCGGCCACTGATAAGCACTGTAGCCCTGAGAATCCTGCTTTCTTAGAACCATTCATAACCACATTTAAAGGGACAGGAGAATTCAACAGTTTATAAGCAGCTGCACCAGCACTGTGAAGTTCTGTAAGGGAAATGTGTTATCTCACTAAGGAAAGATAATTAGTATGTTCCTAGAGGCCAGATGTAGCAGACACAGTTACTGCCTAAAAATAGCCATTGTTTCCACCTTATTACTTGAAAACTGTATCTCAGTTTTATGAGAGAATGTGCCTTCTCCCAGGGATGAATCATGATCAATCTAGGTCAGTGAAGGTAATCCCATTCCACTTTGCCAGTCACTCACTTTACCAGCATCCTTTGAAGCTAAGAGTTACCACGTGACACAGTATAAGTCAATAGGAGTTATTAAGATTTCTACTGGGGGTAGAGGCTATGAAAACATTTGTTTTCTGATTTTAGAAAAAGGATAGGCATTAGGATAAAGCTTAACTCCTTCTTCTTAACTTGGACAAGGATATGATGCCTGGGCTGGATATTTGGCAATCAGCTTTATAACCTTGAGGTGAGAAGCATGAGACTAAATAGTGATCAGTTAAATATGATGAACCACAACACAGAACAAGTCTAGGTTTGATGTCACAGGGAGCCACTGAAACAGTCTGCAATCTTACTTCTAGGTCTCTTATTAAGTGAGATAATAAATGTTTTTATTGTTTAAGCTATTATGATTCAGCCAATAATAATAATTCTAAGTACAAGTTTGGTGCCAAAAATGGTGCAGGTCTCAAACTTAAATGATCCAATGGGGAGAAGTAATTAACTGCACATATAAAAGGAGATAACTGAATTTTCTCGGGTGTCATTGTTGATCCCTTCTTATGTTCTATTGCAATGTCCTTTCATCTTCCTCCACTCACCCATTTCCCTTCCACCAGCTTACCTCATCTCTGAGCAAGCTCACTTCCCTTCTAAAGAAAACTGGGGGCATGCCCTGTCATGTAAAAACATGCATCAATACTTACCTCTGAATTTACCTATCTGTATGTATGTATGCGTGTGTCTATATACACAATTTGTTTATGATATTTGTACATATGATATGTTGTTACTTGTATAGAATATGTGATGATTGAGTCAGGGTACTTGGGGTATCCAGCACCTCAAGTATTTTTAAATATATTTTTCATTTCAATAGCTTTAGGGGGTACAAATCATTTTTGGTTACATGGTTACATTGTACAGTGGCAAAGAAGTCTGGGTTTTAAGTGTACCCACCACTCCTGCCTGTGCCCACTGCACCTGATGATAGGTAGGTGATTTTTCCTCCCTCTACCTCTCTTTCTCCTCCCCCTTCTAAGTCTCCAGTGTCCATTATACCATTCTCTATGCTTTTGCAGACCCTTAGTTCAGATCCCACTTATAAGTGAGAACATGCAGTGTTTGGTTTTCTGTTCCTGAGTTAGTTCACTAAGAATAATGTTCTCCAATTCCATCCAAGCTGCTGCAAAAGACATTATTTCATTCTTTTTGATAGCTGAATAGTATTCCATGGTGTATATATACCACGTTTTCATTATCTACTGATCAGTAGTTGGGCATTTGGATTGATTTCACATCTTTGCAACTTGAGTTGTGCTGTGAAGAACATGTCAGTGCAGACCTCTTTTTTACATCACAATCTCTGCTCCTTTGGGTAGATACCTAGTAGTGATATTGCTGGATCAAATGGCAGATCTACTTTTAATTATTTGAGAAATCTCCATACTGATTTTCATAGAGGTTGTACTAATTTACACCCCACAAAGTGTATAAGCATTCCCTTTTCTCTGCATCCACACCAGCATCTTTTTTTTTTTTTTAATAAGAGCCATTCTAGTACAAAGTGGCATCTTATTGTGGCTTTAATTTGCATTTCTGATGATGAATGATGTTGAATATTTTTTCATACGTTTGTTGGTCATTTGTACATCTTCTTTTGATAAATGTCTGTTCCTGTCATTTGCCCACATTTTTTTTTTTTTTTTTTTGAGTGGAGTCTCACTCTGTTGCCCAGGCTGGAGTGCAGTGGCATGCTCACAGCCACCACAGCCTCAACCTGCCGGACTCAGGTGATCCTTCTGCCTCAGCCTTCCAAGTAGCTGGAACTACAGGCATGCATGACCATGCCCGGCTAACTTTTTG
>CAUYQG010114116.1:0-29792 GCA_963574415.1 Tarsius wallacei
GGAGAGGATTGCCTGAGCCCACAGGTTCGAGACCAGCCTGGGCAACATGGGGAGACCTCGTCTCTACAATAAATCAAAAAATTAGCTGGGTGTGGCGGCACATGCCTGTAGTTCCGGCTACTTGGAAGGCCAGGGCGGAAGGATCGCCAGAGCCCAGCAGATCGACGCTGGGGTGGCCATGAGCATGCCATTGCACTCCAGCCAGGGCAACGGAGTGAGACTCCAGCTCAAAATAATAAACAAATAAATGAATGAATAAACAAGCAAATAAATAAATGTAAGTACGTAAGTACATGAGTACATAAGTTCCAGTGTCTGTTGTTCCCATCCTTGTGTCCATGAGTGTCCAGTGTTTAGCTCCCACTTGTGAGGGGGAACATGTGGTATTCAGTTTTTTGTTTATTTTTTAATTCACTTAGAATGATGGCTTCCAGCTGCATCCAAGTTGCTGCAAAGGACATCATTGTGTTCTTTTTTATGACTGTCTAGTATTTTATGGTGTATATGTACTGCATTTTTTTATCCAGTCCACTGAGCAACTTGTTTTCCAAAAAAAAAAAAAATTCCTAGCTGGTGGACTGTCTAGATGGAGGAAATAAGGGAGAGAGTTGAATTAAGACTCTAGATTTAGAGCCCAGAAGAGCAATGGAAACACTGAGAAAGACAGGGGCAGTAGTTGTGATTTAGTTAGAATGAGGAAATCTTGCATGAGTTGAATCTGAGATTTCGTCAGACTTAGGTTCATTCAGTGGATGCTTATCAAACATGCTCCAGGGGTTATAAAGGTGCAACAAAGCACACAGAGTTTGTGGTCTAACAGACACTGAGAAGAGAGGATAGAATTGTAGATCAATGTTTGGAAAGCTTTTGTTACCAGTATGAATTGAAGCCATGGGAATGGATGGAGATCTGTGCTTAGTTCTAGGTAGATTATCCTGTGGTTTATTTAAATCTTTATATCTAGAGTTTAGCATAATAATATAATGATTGTAATCAGCTATATAACAATTGATATTAAAATAGATATATGAGAAAATCAGTGAATTAAGCTATATTTCTTCTGTATGTAGAAGAAAAAAAAAAGACATTGCTTTGTCTTTAAATTTTAAACTGTCATTTCATTAAAGTTCAGTAACTTAATGTCTCTGGCTGCTTATTACTTGGCAATATCTCGCTAGCTCATCGATGTCAGTGTAGGCTGGTCTCCAGCAAATGCATGAAAGAAATAGAGGCCAGTGATTCATATGATTTTTAAACATATTTGGCACCCGAGTACCTTTCTGGGCTTAGGGAGGTGGTGGACAAGGAGGGAGAGAACTGCAGTTGGTTTCTTCTGTTTTTTTTGTCTTATGTCTTTCAATAATGGCAGTGAACTGTGGGGTTAGTGTCTTGGCTCAGAGATAAGCATAGCTTGGCATTGATTCTTCTGTTGTTACCTCAAGCTGTTTTCTCGTCCCCAAGAACAGCAGTCTCAGTGGGTGTGGAAGTGGGCGGGACATGAAGCAATGGTTTTGCATTGCATTGCCTGGCTACAGCTTGGCATTTCTTCCTTTTTTTTCTTTTCCTTTGCGTCATTGCCATTGGTGCCACTAATTTTGCTTTCCCTCTCTACCCTTTTATAACTTGTTTCCTTGGGAGTTGCCCAGTGTCTCAGCATTATATTTTCTTTGGTGATGTGGCAGTATTCTCAGGCAATATCCTAGGAGATGTTATCCGTTTCATCTTATAGGGTTAATGCTAGAGGAATTCATTAAAAAAAAAAAAAAGAAAGAAAGAAAGACGAAAGTTCCTCTCAGTGGATCTTCTGCCTTCTACTTCCTTTCTTTTACTTTGGGATATATACTAAATGACTACATACTAGAGGCCCCAATCCCTCAAGGGAAGGGAAAATGGAACATAAGGTAGGGTGTAAAAAAGAACGCCAGCCCCTTTACCTCCAGGGATTCCAGAAATCAGTAGGTAGTCTACTTGAAGGAAGTAGACAGGATTTATATACAAGACAAAGGGTGATTGGATTACCTGGTTTTTCATTTTTCTTCTGACCCCAACCAAGGAAATCTGTAATACTTGTTTCTTCTAAGTTCTGATCCTACTTATATCTCCCTCTTTATCTATTTCTGTCCCTTGTCTGTTTGTAGCCCCACTTACCAAAGCTAACTGCTAAAGGAGAGAGAGGCAACTGTTTTCTAAGTTTTCAAAAGAAGAAAGATTTCTTGGACTTGTGTTAAATTAGACCTAAAGGAAGGATAGAATTTGAGTGGATTGGAAGGGAGGCTACTTTCAGACATGGGTCACAAGGAAATATTATGAAAAGGAGCCAACAACTAGAGAACATTTGCTGCACTGAATGCTTGATGAAAGGTTATTTGGTAGAAAAGAGCTAGGAAATGGAATTTGCTTGATGTTACCCAACATGGGAGAGTTCAGTTTACTTTGTCTCTTAAAATCTTTTTACTTGAGTTTTTTTCTAAGCTAGTGACTTTGCCTAAACTCACCTGCCCACTCCAGGTCTGCCGGCATTCCTGTCTAGTTGCTAGGACTGTTCTTTGTCCATTTACTCTCCCTTGTATTCTGGGGCTCATGCTGCTAGTTCATTATGCTATCTCCTTACTCCTTATTTTTTATTTATTCATTCTTTAATTCCTGCATTTATTCATAAATTCACTTCTTCTCAAATAATTTTTAAGCCATATTTACCATTCTCACATGAACAATTACATGCCCACACTAACTTTCTATTTCCCTACCTGCCAAGATGAGATTTCTAGCTTTAATATTACTACTGTTGTTTTGGCTGCTTGATCTGTTTTTGCTTTATTATTCCTCTGTTTCTAGACCTTTGTAATAGGCTTAGTGATAGGTATGACCCCTCTACCTGCACTGTTGCCGAAATCTCCACTCCACATTATTCTTCCACCCTGACCTGCTCCTATAGAACCCGAACCCCAGGCTCACATTTTTTCCCCCTTCCTTTTTAGTATTTTCATTCTTTTAATGTCTATTATCATTAACTCCCTAAAGAATAATTTTTTGTGTTACTTTATAACACAAAATTTACTTGTGCCTGTATGGTGGTGATAGTGTTAACCACTGCTGTGGCCACAGGAGGCTTCCTTAGGTATTCTGATGTGTGTAGACACAGAAGTTGCCAATCATATTAAATTAATTTCTGCCTCAGAGAACATGAGAGGAGATTTCAAATCAATAAAAGGTTTTTCAGTGACAGCGTGTGGGAGAATCAACTCTTCTAGAAATTTAAGTCAGAAGAAAAAAAATGTGTTCTTAAAATATATTTATTTTTATGTACTTGGCTTTCATATGATTGTTTATTTATAAAGGGCTAGTGTACTTTGCTGTTTATACTTACAAATTTCATTATTCTATAAACATTCAGTGCCACTGACGTATTGTTTGAGCTGTTACTGTGTGCAGAGCACTGGGAGAGATGGTACTGGAGATGCAGAAAGAACAGGTTTTTGTTCCTTTCCTCAAAATAGAAAGGGAACTCTGTCATATGTCTTTTTGTATTTCTTTCAGGATGTTGCTCAGGGCTGAGCATTTAATTGATCTTCAGTAGAGAAATGCCTATGGAACTAACTTGGATTACATTTAAACAGCTACTGAAGGATCTTTTTAATGACTTGCTGTAAAATGAGAAAGTGCACTGGATGATAAAATCTAAAAATGAAAGAAAAATTGCATCCATATATATATGCACAAAGGCATTTCAGAAGTTAGCATGACAACTCATGCCTAAGTGTTACTTATGGCACTTATCTTTCTGTGCAGATGAGTAACAACAACAGTAATATTGATGGTTATATCTGGGTTTTTCAAAGAAGCTGGAGTATGGGTGTCATTTGCAGCCACGTCTTTCACTTGCCGCTGGTTCATGCACAGCCAGCAGAAGAAATATTGTGGGTCATTCTTGAGAGGCATGCATTTCACCGTTTGCCTATTTACATGCCAGGCCCGTGGAAAACATTCTAAAAGCATGAGTTGTGTTGCACACCCTTAATCTTTCAGTTTAAATGTGAAACCAAACTGGTAGCACGTATGAAACAACTAGCAAAGGATGAAGGACAGACATTCTATAGTTGTTACTTGGTATAAAGTTCATGTAGTAATGTAATATTTTGAAAATAAGTTTAGTGTATATATTGTCCCCAAGAAAGCTCTCTAAGGGTGATGGCGTTTGAATGGGCTTTACAGACAGATGAGAATTAATTAGGCAGCTGGAAGGAGGTGCAAGATGTGGCACTGATCAGGCAGTGAGTATCCTGGAGGGTGGTATCCTGGAGGATAGTGTCCTGGGGCAAGAAGATCTATGTGATGTTTTCCATTTCATCCAAAATTGTTTCTTCTTTCTTCTCCTACTGAGCTTCAGGCTTTTGGAAATGAGATTGACATATGTCTTACTGATTATATTTAGATACATTTATTCACATCTTTACTCCTTGGGGAGGGAATGAAGGGGGAGGAAATGGAGGGAAGAATTAATACTTTCCATTTTTTAAAGATTAAGTTTATTCTTAGTGTGGATTACACATTACTCAGTTGAAGGGAAACCTTTTACAAGGCCATCTTGTAAGAAAAATCTCAGATTATCAGCTGTGCTTAGTGTTTTTGACTGTACTAGAAGCAGAACATATAAGAACATGTACATTTTTAGATTTTGATTTAACCCTTTTATTGTGTTTGTCAGCTCTATAAAGCAGTCCAAGCGAAGGTAGGGTAAGTGTTGCTTCTTTAGAAAAGGGAACAACCTGCTCCTTGTCAAGTGAGGGAATCTCTAAGACACTGTCACATACATTTTAGTCCCACTGACATATTACTCCCACATCCTTGTGGGTAGTAAAGTTAAAATTTTTTAAATGTTCTTTGATCTTCCACCTACTGATGTAGTCGACGTTTAAGTTCAATACTGCAGCTGGGAGAAAGGGGAGTTGAAATTCAATTTATACTGTTAAAAACAAGCCTCAACAATCACAGCCTCTATGTCTGCACTAGTTTAGAAATTATAACAATAAATTGGCTTCCGTTTTAAAATGTGTTGTTAGTCATCACACTTCAGATTACATGGTGTTACTATTTGTGACCTACTTAAAATGGTTGCCCCTTCAGTGGGAACAGTATGTGTACAGCCACTGGTTGACTTGTGGGCTTCTCACAAAGCTGTCTTTTAATGCAACACATTTTGACCAACAACAGATTAAATAAATAGTGTAATTCTTTACAGGTGGGATTTTATTGGGTAAAGAAGTGTGATAAGTCTTTGTCTAGGGAACCATTTGGTAAATAGTTACTCTGATGAATGCCTCCTTCTTGCTTTATGTTTAAGATAGGACACATTTTCCAGAGCCATCCTCTGTTTATATAGAGTGGTTCTTGGAGCAGGCATCTGGAGACCCAGACCCTACGCTGGCCTTACTCTTACATAGCCTCGTGGCCTTTGGGCGGGGCACCTAACCTTACACAGCATCACCTTCCTCACATATAAAATGAGGCATTGAATTATTGTCTTATTAAATGTCAATCTTTTATATTTCTAAGGCTTTTACAGTCTTAACTATGCTATAGCACTTAGGGGGGAAACAAAAGAATAAATACAGTGTTCCCTGGCCTTAAGTAGCTCAACTGCTTGGTCCAAGTTATTTAGGACACAGTTAATTCATCCAGATAAATATTTATAGGCATAGTTTAAAATAAATCTTAAACAATACTAATGCCTTCCCCACCCCTTTGGAGCCTCTACTGGAGCTTTGGCCATTTTTGTTTAGTCATAATTCTTAAATAGAAACTATAAAGATTACTTGATAAAACTGTGTCAGAAATTACACACACCTTGTGTTGCTAGCCAGAAGTGAGTTTTGAGGGTGTGTCCTGTGGGACAGATGGCAATGACATGATTCAGTGGGGTTATTGGGGTGAGAAGGGCTTTTGCTCCCATTGGGATATTGTCTGTGGGCTCTCCTGTAAGGTTTCTTACAGGAGAATGTTTGTGATTTATGCTCCTTGTTCACATTGATGGAAAAACTTTCTCCTCAGTATGAATATCTCTAACTTCATCTCTTCTTTTTTTTATTTTTTTTGAGTCGGAATCTTACTCTGTTTGCCCACACTGGAGGGCAGTGGCACACTCATGGCCACCACAGCCTCGACCTGTGGGCTCAGATGATCCTTCCTCCTCAGACTTCCAAGTAGCTGGAACTACAGGCGCACGCCACCATGCTCAGCTAATTTTTTTAAAAAATTTATTGTAGAGATGAGGATTCGCCAAGTTGCCCACGCTGGTCTTGAACCCATGGACTCAGGCAGTCCTCTCACGTTGGCCTCCTAAAGTGCTGGGATTATAGGTGTGAGCCACCATGCCCAGCCCATCTCTTCTTTTTACATATAGACATATTTTGGTTTTCCCAAATTCGAGGGTTTGGGGAAGAGTGATAGAGAATAGGAAAAAACCAAAACCTTTAAAATATTATCGCAAATAATTAATCACTGTCTTTGAATGTGACCTTTTAACCTTCTCTTTTTTTCTTGAAGACTTGAATTGTTGTAATTATGTGTGTATTTAAAATGCATTGAGCGAGTGCATCTGCACTCCTGTGACTGGGTATTGTCTGCCATCTGCAGAGCCCTATTGTGGGGGTGGTCGGGTGGGGAGGAGGGTTTTATACTAAAAACTGGATTCTTCTTTTACTTTTACTGGCGTATTCAGTCTGTACTTCTTTAAGAATCAATTTTCATTTAATTTTTTGGTCATTTTGCATCTATTTTATATTTCTGTCCCCCTTAAAATCTTCTAATTCTTGCCGATTGTTAATTGATATAAACACATATACTTCCAGGTAGTTTGAGGATATAGATAGAGGGTGATTTTTTTTAAGTTTTCTTTTTTACGTTGTTCATCCTTTACTCAATAAAATTGTACTGTTTTCTCAGATATTTTGTTAAATGTGTTGTCAATCCAAAGAATCTTCTTAAGAGGCTCACAGAATGCAATTGTGCCAAAACGTGTAATCCAGTAAACATCTGTTGGTTCCCGTTGCGAGGAATGATTGGAAAGTGCCTGTGTACCCTAATGCCCAATTCAACAAAATATGGTTGTGTTTTTGTATTCATAGCAAGAGCTTTGAGGGTGCTTTTGTTTTGTTTTGTTTTCCAAGCTACATCTCTCCATGCAGGAAACGTCTATGCAGATTTTCTCTCTATATATGAGTTTTCCATGTATAGGATATAACAGTACTGTAGTCCCTAATGAGGTGGGTCACAATGGGGCAATCATAATTGCCTGTAGGTTTCTAGTTTACATTTTGGGGCAGAGAGGGCTAGAAAACTTATGTATCTTTTTTGTGTTTCAGTGAAAGAAATATAATGCTTGTATCATTATGAACAGAAGAGGAATTATATATATTATTTAACTCTTT
Source organism: Tarsius wallacei (assembly GCA_963574415.1). Classification (NCBI taxonomy): domain Eukaryota; kingdom Metazoa; phylum Chordata; class Mammalia; order Primates; family Tarsiidae; genus Tarsius; species Tarsius wallacei. Next base: position 7,428 of record CAUYQG010114116.1, read on the forward strand.
GTGTTAGTGTGTAATTCATGACATACAACAAAATACTTTCTTTACTGTTATCTCAAAAATCTTTGACAAAGCAAAATATAAAATATTGAGTTTTGATATATGCATGTGTGCTATATTCCTAAAGAGCTACTTGGTCAAATTGAAACCAACCCTAATAGAGTAGATTTAGGCAATTTTATGATTAAAAATAAGAACAAGCGAGTCAAGTGGTATTCATAGATAAATTGAACATCTCGGTAAATAGTAGCTTCATTCACTTGAAGATGTTCAAGCATAAACTGCACAATTGGTGGAGATATTGAACCGAGGGATTCAGTTAAAAGAGTATCTGGACTAAATTATTTTTCAAGTCTTGTCCAAAGGACATTCTATAATAATATATTGTTACAGTTTTATACAGACATGAATGTTGTTTTAAAGCAACATGATTAGTGACACCTAATAAAGAAGATATCTTTCACCTGCCTTTAGCTTCTGCCAATGTTGATTATGTGGCTTGAGAAAATTTCTTTTCTCCTGGAGTCCCCTAAAATATGGAATAAGCAATAGCCTGGATTTAGTGCTTTGCTCAAATCAGAAACTCAATTTCAGATTTTAAAATTTTATTAAAAAGTCAAAGCCAAAATACTTTTAACAGGGACTTCATGTATTTTATACATCAGACTTTTTCCTTTGACAGTCTCAGTGGAGTTCACTCATACCCTTCTTTCAAGGTGCCCTCTAGAAACTTGTTTATCAGCCACAACAGAGCAGAGTGTTTCTGAAGCAGGCTGTTTGTCCATCCGAAGTCACAGCTACCTAATTTTCAATCTCTGTCTTGGTTGTTTCTTTTTAGCCTCATTCTCCTGATCTAGGATAACTCTGTTATCACTTAAATGCTTTAATCCTATATTCTCACAAGATCTCTACATCAGCTGCTTGACAGTTTCACAGATATTTGTAGCAGTCGGGTGGAGACTAGCTCTGTGATGTCTTTTTTTGCACATTGTCTAGGCCTTTGTGCTAAACTCTGCTCTCCCCACTTGCCTCCTTTTTTTAAAACCTGATTTTCCCATTTTAGTTGAGGTTTTTTTCCTTCCTTCCTTCCCTCCTTCTTTCCTTCCTTCCTTCCACCAAACCTCTTAACTCTCTAATGAATTATATCTCTAAATTATAAAGTTACCCCAACTTCCTACTGTCTTCTATCATCATTTCCTGTTTTTCTTGAACCATATGTCATCTCCTCAGGGTTTTTAGGGTTTTTTACTTCACATTATATGACATTTCATTTACATTTAGAAAAGCGTTTGCTCAAGAGCACAGCTATTTCGTAGATACATGTGGTAATCATGTTTGCTTTTTGTTAATATTTTTGATTATATTTATTAAAATTTGTTTTACAAATTTTTAAAATATTAAAAATGCATCAATATTTCCAAAACTCAGAGATAACCAACATTTTGGATATTTCCTTCTGGTCCTTTTTATCTGTCTATGAAACCAAATGACCTAACTTCCTTTTAATCCCTGCCTTTTCTTTCTTCCTCTCGAAGAACAAATACCAAAACAGACACACAGTATTGTGCTAGAGCTGGAAATCTTATTTTATAACTTCCTGTGGGGAAAGATACAGTTAATTTGAGCATATAATGTGTAACACAGGAAACCAGATAAACATTGCTCTGATTCTAGATGAATGAACGTGGATAGAGGAATGAATAAAATAAAAGAATGTGAGGATAAAAGACATGGACACTGCAACCTTGTGAGGGTGTGGTTTTAGGAAATGGAGTCAGAGAGAGGCAGGGCAGCTCCCCCAGAAGGTAAAATACATTCAAAGCATCAAGGGTTCACTGGGGCAGATGACAGGAATCCCCTTTCTACAAATATATTTGAAGAAAGTCTGTTAAATCCTGGGGCAAACGTGGGAAGGAATACACAAGTATGTGAGTCCCCGAGGCAGGTCCACTGGGTGCGGGAGGCTGGCCACCACCAATACCACTGAGCCAGCTTCTGCATTTAGTCTAATCGTGTGGAATATTTTTTGTGTTCTTTTATTTACAAGTGTTACCCTAGGTAATTTAATGTATGTGGGGGAGCTAGGGCAGGCAAAAGTTTGTGAAATGGAAAGAGAATGAGTGGTTCCGATTTAATTTATATGTAGAAAAAGGTCACAAAGCAGGCTGTATTGAAAGCAAAGGAAATATATTTTTTTAATCTTTCCGACTCAATCAAAATGGCAGGAGTTGACTCAAGTGCTTTCATTGTGACCCTTCATCAAAGCCAGTATTGTAGCTGCTTTGGAGAAAGTAAAAGAAATTAAATTTATTGCACAAATACATAAAATATATACTATAGCAAATATGTTTAAAACGCATTCCTTTTCTGCAGTTTTGCTTCAAGTTTTCTTTTAAAATCAGAACAAAATATGTTTGGGCTCAAAAGTATTGTAAAAAGAAAAGCAAATTGGAACATTCAGACCACATTGTAATGGGTGACCTCAGAACAGTAATAGATGCTCCTAGCAGAAGCGTGGCAATTGCTAAGCTAGGCATATGCCTATAGCAAGACCTCCTTACTCCCACTCTCAAACAGTTTTGAAATCAACATTTTCTTTTCAATGGCTCCACTCCTTCGAAAAGTAGGCCTATCACAAATGGAATGTTAAAGTGAAGCACTTACTATCTGGGGGAAAAAAATTACAAATAAACATACATAATTTACTCTGTTGATTTGACTTTTATTCCATTCTGTTGTTTTGGTTTTTGAATTATATACTGGAGGAGGAAACCAAAAACCTTTAATTTTGGGTCTCCTTTAAAATAGGCCGATTTCAGTGCTACCAGCTAGTTTTCATTTTTGTCTATAACAGAATTTTTTCATGTTTGAAGAATCTCAAGTTTTCTAAGTTCAGAAGTCTGAACTTTTTAAGAGAAAAGGCTCACCCTTGATCTACCAAATCTCTACGTAGTCTGGCTGGATGTATATATCCAGGCTTGGGCCTGCTGCCATGGCACCACCCCCAGGTCCTCGAGAAGCTGGAGATGATCATGCTCATACACTCTGTGTCTGTGACAGGGATGTAGATCGAGAAATAACACTTTGTAGGCCTTTCTTCTGACTTAAAAGGTTATCATTCTATACAAGATCAAATGAGTCATTTAAAAACTGTGTGTATGTTCTTAGCCATTGACGTAGATCAGCCATGGAGAAGAGTTTATATAGAACTAGAATGGTCTATTCAAAAGGTTAATCAGATCACGATATTCCCCTTGCTTAAAACTTTCATCCTTTAACTTCCTTCCATGAGAAAAATAAATTGAGATTTCTTATCAAGGCCTGCAGGGCTCACATGATCTGGATTCTGACCACCCTCCTAGCTTTGTCTCTTACCAGTTTTTCTCTTGCTGCACAAGCATCAGCCACTCCAGCCTCCTTACGCTGTATGAATACACCAAGCTCATTCTCACTCGCAGCCTTATTGTTTCACACACTTGGAACATGTTTATTTTCATTGGCTCCTATTAATCTGGGGCCTGCTGGAATGTTATGTTTTCATAGAGGGATCTTTCCACCTATTCCACTAAAGAGCCTGGAAAGGTTAAAAACTTTCTTTCCTTGCTTGCTACTTGGGTTCCTGTTGTGATGTAGTTCTACCATCTTACATACTATGTGAGATGTATATATTGAATGGGATCACTGGAGGCAAGTATGGATTTGGGAATGTTTCCTGGACATCCAGCTTTGACCTTTTTCTTCAACCTTTCCAACAATCTGTAAGTGACTTAATACCTGACAAATCATGGTCTTAAGCTAGCTAAGTAGATCTTGTTCTCTGCACTCATACCCTGACTGGTACTTGTGTACGCTCTCTGAAATAGCATCTACTCACCTCTGCCGGTAACACTCTGTCTTCTTACTCTGTTCTTTATAGCATTCATACCACCCTTGGATGACTAATGTATTTGCTTATTCATTTATTGGCTGTGTCCCTCACTAAAATCTATGTACTATGAGGGTAGATGCTTTGCATTTTTACCGCTATGCTCATCCCTACCTAGAATAATGCCTGACACAAGGTAGGGACCCAGCAAATATTGGTTGAATATTCCAATTCTAGTGTTTTGGTAGCTATCTGGAGAGCTGAGATAGGAAGAAATTGAGGACTGCAACAGGGTTTAGTAAATGAACAGTGTTTTTAATAAGTGGTATTTGCCATGGGCTCTAGAGCAGCAGGGCTCTGTTGCCATGCCTGCTGTAGATTATAGCAACTGAGGCATTTCCAAGTGATTTTCCTTTTAAAAAAACTTCTGTTCTATTTAGTACATGAGACTACATACATCTAATGCCTTCTAGTCTCTAGGGAAAAAAAATTGCATTTTAAAATTGCTTTTAGTTTACAAGTTTGGTAATTTAGGGTTTGTAGAGTGTTTACCTTTCTTGAGCAATCTGAATCAGGATAATGCAAAGAATAACAAAATATTAGCTTTCCTTTATTTTTTTCTCTCTCTTCTTTTTTTGTTTTTTGAGTTGGAGTCTCACTCTGTCGCCCAGACTGGAGTGCAGTGGCCGTTCCAGTGCAGCCTCGACCTGCTGGGCTCTGGCGATCCTTCCACCTCTGCCTTCCGAGTAGCCGGAATTACAGGCACGTGCTACCAGGCCCAGCTAATTTTTTGATTTATTGTAGAGATTAGGTCTCGCCAAGTTGCCCAGGCGGGTCTTGAACCCGCGGGCTCAGGCAATCCACTCATCTCAGCCTCCCAAAGCGCGGGATTACAGGCTGAGCCACCAAGCCCAGCTAAAATATTAGCTTTCCTTAGAGTGTTAGACTTTGCTGATGGACAGCAAGCAAATATATCCATGAATATATTGATAATATTTTTTAGATCTGCATCATCTAGGCTAGTGCTTTTCAGATTATGACCCATTAGTGGATTGTTACATTAATTTGGTGCTTTTGATTAGCATTTCTTTTATTACAATAGAGTAGAAAATAGTGTATATTACACATATATCTTATATGTACTGGGTCATGATGAAAATTATTTCTTACTGAGGATTGGAGTAAAATCTTTTGGAGGAGCACAGAGAGACAGTTCTATGGTCTGTAACTCATTAGTGATGGCTCTGCCCAAAGGTACTTCTAAGATTGAGAGTTAGACATTTTTCTATGGAGAGATTTCCCTTATTATATTTTAAGATTCTGGGCCTGGAGCTGATGTGGAATATTCAGTACTCACACAGGTGGAAATTGGGGCAAGAGCAGCAGATCACCCCTGCACTGACCTTATACTACAGGCTTCACCATAGCCTCTTACTTAGGCTTCATAACTAATATAATGTAGAGGAATCATCATCCCTATTATTATCATCTCTGTGTCACAAGTAGAGAAAAGGATTTTTACTATCACTTTTCATCCTATTTTCTCTTTACAATATGTATAAAGGAGGAAGGAAGAGCAAGCCTGAGGGGTAACGTGAGCCCCATTAAAACTGTAAATTAGCATTCCTCTGTCTCTTTCCCCTTTTCTCCCTATCTCCATGGTCAGGCTGGGCATACCTACCAAGACTGTAAATAAATATTCTTTACATAGTCGGCCAACATTTCTTTAGAAGCAAGGTTGTTACCCAGGATAAGAGTGGAGGGAATATAGGTGGCAATGTCTAATCTCTCCCCTGTTGTCCTGAGCAATTCAGTTCCCGCACCAAAGTTTCATGTGCCGCTCGGTCAAATACTGTGGTCACTGTGACCTGCTCTCCATAGAAAACAGACTAGTATCTCTCTGTTTTTATTCAAGCATGCCTCTTGGGGGCTTTTATTTCCCATCCCAAACTTTTCAGTCTGACAGTGTACTCTTTTAGGAGAGTATAATCCTTTTTTTTTCAATCTTATTGCATTTCCAGTGAGCTTTATATTAAAATAAGCAGAAGGTCATAAACATGAGCCCTGAATCCTAGCTGTACCACTGGCCTCAGGAATGCTATTAATCACCTGAGCCTTGTCTCATTTGGATCATGAGAGTGATACCTATCTATCTCATGGTCTTGTACTTTTTGTTTTTCCTGAGATAATTTATTTTAAAAAGTGCTCAGAACTGTGCTTGCCAGTAATAGTAAGTGTGTTTGCTGTGGGGCTGCCAACCATAAATCCCAGTCCTCCGGTCTATCAAGATAAGTGGAATAAACCTTGCCCTGAAACTGCCAGATTAATTTGGTCAGGAATCAATTCCAAGAGTATTTTTTGAGGATCTACTACTCACTTGTTGCTGTGGGTTATACATACAGAAAATTTCAAGGAATTTTAGTTATCTGGAAGAGAAGAGTTTCATACATTGGTGCATGTGAGCAGAACAGTATAAATGGTTGTGCTGCTGTTCTGAATTAAAGGGTAGATTTTTTGAAAAGGGGAGGAGGGTGAGCTTAGAGGAATTTTTTGAAGGATGGGTAGGAGTTGGATAAGCAAATAAATCTGTGAAAAACAACAAAATGAGAAAATGAGTATATGATATGTATATATGTACGTGGGTGGCCACTGAAAGGGAATAGGCACAAGGGAGTTTGGAATTGAAAGTGGGGAGGAGTTGAGATTAGATTCGACAGAATGTGGTATGGAAAATCCTGATTTTCTGGATAAAATCTTAAGACTTAATAGTCAAGAATCTTTGTAGGTGCTTTTCCTCTTTTTCTCCCTTCTAAAAATGAAATCTGAATGCCAATTCATTAACTTAAATTCTGTCTAAGCTGACGTAACCAGCACATTTTTTTCCAGTAGATAAAACCACTAAGAAACCGTGTAATACAGAGTACTCAGAAGGTTACTTAGCTGGTGTCACATAAGGACAAAAGGAGTTGGAGGGGATGTTTAATGTCATCAAACTAAGGCAACTTGGTGTAGCCATTTACAGTGGGAATAAGTTTGTCAATGGACCATAAATATCAGAGTTTCTTGGTTATAGCATCTGTGTCCATCTCTACACTAGAGAGCCAGTTGGACCAAAAATATATCCAAGTCCAATAGGTAAGGTTTTGTGGGGGTTTTTTTCCTCCCTGAACCATGCACAGATAGTCAGTACTCTTCTGTATGGCTCTTTTGCTATTCTTCACCTGACAAATAGTAGACAGTGAATATTTCTTTCGATATTGCAATGTATTCATTCAAGTTAGAGTCATTTCCTTTTTGCTTGTTGAACTATCCTGTATGTTTATATAGTCATAGCAATGCATACATAATAGAAAAATGAGGAAATATAGATAAGCAAAACAAGGAAAAGAACTTGTTCCGTAATAACATTTTTCAGAATAGCATTGTATTTATTAAACAGCTTTTCTCAGTAACAGAGAAGCCTAAAATCTAAATGAGTTGAAACAAGTGTTTGTTTTCCTTTCCAAATACTTTTTGGCAGCTGTGGGATGGCTTTGTCAGAGTGTGACACTGTCCAAGTGTCTTCTCATTGGAAGGTCTGCCTTGAAGGAAGGGCTTCAGTGGACAGCCCATTCTTGTATTGGAAAGGAAGAACAGGAGGAACTGAACCCACCCACACAAGCATGGACACCTTCTGCTGGAAGGTGACAAGGATCCTATTTGTTCATAGTCCGTTGCAAAAAGCAAGTTACATGGCTATGGCCAACATTAACAGAGTAGGAAACGTTCCTTGGGAGTAGACTGTATAGTGGATATTTGTTTTAAAATAATATTAATGATTAATATTATTATTATTTTTCTCTAATGCTGTATGCAGTAATACAGCAGCCACCTTCCACTTGGTCATGAATACTAATTTCCTTCCACAGGCAGAATACGCTCACTGCCTCCCCAAAGAAGAGTTACCCAAACATAGCGTATGCTATATTGCTTAAGACATTTATAATATGGTTATAGATTTAAGTGATTGTGGTCTGCTTTTTTCCAATTAGTATATTTACAGTCTCTTTCCATACTAATATGGGTTTCAGCAGAAATTTAATGCTTTCACTGTATTTCATTATATATGTTACAAATTATTTATTTCACCAGTCCCTTAGTTGATATCGTAATTGTCTTCAGCTTTTATTTTCAAAGATTTGAAACTAAACAACAACTGTTTAAACATTTTTATTTTCCTTTTTCTTAAGTTGTTCATTTCAAATTATTTTTATCTTTATAATGCTTTCTTTGTTATGTATTATTTTTTATTTTAAAGATGTGGGGGGCTGGGCTCGGTGGCTCAGCCCATAATCCCAGCACTTTGGAGGCCAAGGTGAGTGGATTGCCTGAGCCCGTGGGTTCAAGACCTACCCGGGCAACTTGGCGAGGCCTCGTCTCTATAATAAATAAAAAATTAGCCGGATATGGTAGCGCATGCCTATAGTTCTGGCTACTAGGAAGGCTGAGGCGAAAGGATCGCCGGAGCCCAGCAGGTCGAGGCTGCGGTGGCCAGGGGCATGCCACTGCACTCCAGTCTGGGCTACAGAGTGAGACTCCAACTCAAAAAAATAAAATAAAAATAAAGATGTGGGGTACAATGCAGGATTAGGTATATAAGTGGTCGTCATACAGGTAAAGTTTGGGCCTCCATTTGGCCCCCACTTTGCCTGGTTTGAGGTCAGGTACCCTTATTCATGTTGTGTCCCCTTCCCCCCTACCCTAGCAGTATCCCTCTATTGCCAATCCCTTTCTTGTAGTATCATGGTAAATGTTCAGAGACCACTTATGAGTGACAAAGTATGGTACTCTATTCTTTGTTCCTGTGATAGATCACTGAGTATGATAGACTCTAAATCCATCCAAGTGGCTGCAAAGTCCATATGTTTGTCCTTCTTTATGGCTGTGTAATATTCTATTGTGTGTATGTACCACATTTTTTTAATCCAGTACAGTTTCGATGGGCAACCCAGTTGGTTCCATGTTTTTGCTATTGTGAATAGTGCCACAATAATATACATGCATATGCAGGTTTATTTTTTGTAGAAAGATTTTAGTTCCTCTGTATATTCCCAGTAGTGGGACTGCTGGGTCATATAAAAGGTCAATGTCTAGTTCTTTTAGAAATCTCCACACTGTTTGCCAAAGAGGTTGCACTAGTTTGTGTTCCCACCAGCAGTGCAGAAGCATTCCCTTTTCTCCACATCCTCGTCAACATCTGTTGTTTGTTTTATTAATGATGGCCATTCTTACTGGAGTTAGGTAGTATCTCAGTGTGGTTTTGATTTGCATTTCTCTGATGATGAGTAGGCTGAGCACTTTTTCGTGTGTCTGTTGGCTGCTCATATATCTTCTTTTGAAAAGTATCTGTTCATGTCTTTTGCCCACTTTTTAATGGGGCTGTTTGTTTTTTTCCTTTTGGCACATTTGAGTTCCTTGTAGATCCTGGATGTTAGGTTTTTGTTAGATCTACAATTGACAGATATTTTTTCCTATTCTGTGGGCTGCTTCCTGCTCTCTTGATGGTTTCTTTGGCTTTGCAGAAGCTAGTCAGTTTGATGAGGTCCCACTTGCCTATCTCATCTCTTATGACATGAGTACTTGGGGTTTGATCAGGAATTGGTTGCCAGTTCCAATTTCCATAAGGGTGTCTCCTGCATTTTCTAAGGTTTTTTTTTTTTTTGAGTTGGAGTCTCACTCTGTCACCCAGACCTGGAGTGCAGTGGCCGCTCCCGGCCACCGCAGCCTCGACCTGCTGGGCTCCGGCGATCCTTCCGCCTCAGCCCTCAGCCTTCCAGTAGCTGAACTACAGGCACGCACTACCACGCCCGGCTAATTTTTGATTTATTGTACAGATGAGGTCTCGCCAAGTTGCCCAGGCGGGTCTTGAACCCACGGGCTCAGGCAATCCACTCACCTCAGCCTCCCCAAGCAAGGGATTACAGACTGAACCACCGAGCCCGGCTTCTAAGGTTCTTATAGTTTGAAGTTTTACATGTAGGTCCTTGATCCATTTAGAGTTGATTTTTGTGTGTGGTGGTAGGTAGGGGTCCTGTTTCAATCTTCTGCATTTTTCCCAGCACCATTTACCGAATAGGTTCTCCTCTCCCCAGTGGTTCTGGTAGAGGCTTTGTCAAAGACGAGTTAGTTGAGAAATTGAGATTTTGCTTCCCGGATTTTCTATTCTGTTCTATTGACCTATTCTTGTAACAATACCAGTCAGTATTGATTATTGTAGCCTTATGATAAGGTTTAAAGTCTGGAAGTGTGATGCCTCCCACTTTGTTTCTTTTGCTGAAGATTGTTTTGGCTATATGTGGTCATTTATGTTTCCCCATGAATTTCTGTATTGACCTTTCCAGGTCTAAGAAGAATGATGTTGGTAATTTATTGGGTATTGCGTTGAATCTGTGGATTGCCTTTGGTAGGATGGATATCTTAACAATGTTGATTTTTCCTATTCAAGAGCATGGAATATTTTTCCTTTGTGTGTGTGTGTGTGTGTGTGTGTGTGTCTTGGATTTCTTTGAGCAGTTTTCTGTGTTTTCATTGTAAAGGTCTTTCACTTCTCTGATTAGGAAGATGCCGAACTATTTCTTTCTTTCTTTTTTTATTTTGTGACTATTGTGAATGGGATTGTGCTTTTTATTTGGTCCTCTGCCTGCTTGTTGTTGCTGTATAAGAATGCAACTGTCTTTTGCACATTTATTTGGTACCTCAAGACTTTGCCAAAGCCCTTTATCAGTGAAAGCAGGTTAATGACAGATACTCTTGGTTTTTTGAGATATTGGATCTTATCATCAGCAAAGAGGGATAACTTAACTTCTTATTTTCCTATTTGGATACCCCTTTGCAGAAGCTAGTCAGTTTGATGAGGTCCCACTTGCCTATCTTATCTCTTATGACATGAGTACTTGGGGTTTGATCAGGAATTGGTTGCCAGTTCCAATTTCCATAAGGGTATCTCCTGCATTTTCTAAGGTTTTTTTTTTTTTTTGAGTTGGAGTCTCAATTGTTTTTACATTTGTTAATGTATGTAATTACATTTATGGTCTTGCAGATGTTGAACCAGCCCTGTATCCAGTGGATGAAGCCTACTTGGTCGTGGAGAATGATTTTTGAGATGTGTTGTTGGATTCGATTTGCTAGGATCTTATTGAGAATTTTTGCATCTATGTTCATTAGGGTTATTGGCCTGTTCTCTTTTTTTGTGGATCTTTACCCAGTTGGGGTATCAGTGTGATGCTAACTTCGTAAAATAACTTTGGGACCGTTCTGTCTATCTCAATTGCCTGGGATACTTTCAATAGGATTAGTATCAGCTCTTTCTTGTACGTTTTGTAGAATTCCACTGGAAAGCCGTTTGGTCCAGGGCTTTTTTTAGTAGGTAGTTTTCTTATGACAGAGTCAATTTCCTGGTTAGTTATTGGTCTATTTAGTATCTCAATGTCTTTTTGTTTCAACATTGGGAGGTTGTGTGATATCAGAAAGTCCCCATTTCATTTAGGTTATCAGGTTTGTTTCCATTCAGGTGTGCATAGTAATCTGTGATAATGTTTTTTATTTCTTTGGGGTCAGTTGTAATTTGATCTTTTTCATTTCTGATTGTTTTATTTGGACTTTTTCTCTCTTTTCTTGGTCATTCTGGCTATGGATCCATCAATCTTGTTTATTCTTTCAAAGAACAAGTTTTTGGTTTTGTTGATTTTTTTTCTATGATATTTTTGTCTTCTATGTCCCTTATTTGGGCTTTTATTTAGTGATCTGGATTCTTCTGCTAAAGTTAGTGTTTTGGTTGTCTTGTCTTTCTAGCTCCCTTAGGTGATTTGTTAGGCTGTTAACTTGTGATCTTTCCATTTTCTTGATGTGTATTTGTAGAGATAGGAAATCCCCTCTTACAACTGTTGTCATAGTATCCCAGAGGTTTTGATAGGATGTTTCTTCATTTTCATTTTATTTTATTTTATTTTATTTTTTGAGTTGGAGTCTCACTCTGTTGCCCAGACTGGGGTGCAGTGGCAGCTGCCGGCCACTGCAGCCTCAACCTGCTGGGCTCCGGTGATCCCTCCGCCTCAGCCTTCCAAGTAGCTGGAACTACAGGCGCGCGCTACCATGCCCGGCTAATTTTTGATTTATTGTAGAGATGAAGTCTCGCCAAGTTGCCCAGGTGGGTCTCGAACCCGCGGGCTCAGGCAATCCACTCACCTCAGCCTCCCAAAGCGTGGTATTACAGGCTGAGCCACTGAACCCGGCTTCATTTTCATTTGTTTCCAGGAATCTTTTAATTTCTGTTTTGATTTGTGGGTTGACCCAGTAGTCGTTCAGCTTCATGCTGTTTAGTGTCCATTTCTTTGTGGATTTGGGGGGACTTTTGTTGGTGTTAATATTTATTTTTATTCCACTGTGGTCTGAGTAGGTGCATGGCAGTATTTCGATCTAATAAAATTTGTTTATGCTTGATTTATGGCCAAGGATGTGATTGATCTTGGAGTATGTTCTATGTGGTAATAAGTAGAATGTATACTCTGTGGTTATTGGTGGGGTATTCTGTAGGTATCTATTAAGTCCATTTGGTCAAGCATCTATTAAGTCTCCATTTGGTCAAGTTGAGGTTCCAGATCTCTCTTTTTTGATTTTTTGCCTCGATGATCTATCTAGTGTTGTTAGTGGGGTATTTAAGTCCCCAGCTATAATAGTGTTAGAGTCAGTATATATATATTTTTAGTTTGCATGGTAGTTGTTTTATACATGCTGGTGCTCCTGTATTGGATGCATACATGTTTAGGTTGGATATTCCTTTTTGGTGGATTGAAACTTTTATCATTATGTACTGTCCTTCTGTGTCTTTTTAAATTTTCAGTAACTTAAAGGTTGTTTTGTCTCATATTAAGATCATGACCCTGCCCTCTTTTGTGATCCATTCACCTGGAAACTCATTTTCCATCCTCTAACTTTGCGCTAGTGTGTATGTCCCTTTTTGTGAGATGATTTTCTTGGATGCAGCAAATTATTGGGTCATGGTTTTTTATCCAGTTTGCCATTCTGTGTCTTTTCAGTGGTGCATTTAGTCCATTCACATTTCAGGCTGATTATTGAAATGTTATTATTTATCCCTGTCATGAGGTTCTTATAAAGTTTTTTCTTTGTTTTCTTTTAGCTTTGGGTTGATGTATGTGTGTTTTGTTTTTGTTTTTATTTTTATTTTTGTTTTTGTTTTGAGTGAGTCTCACTCTGTTCCCCAGGCTGGCCACTAAAGCCTCGACCTGCTGGACTCAGGTGATCCTTCCACCTTAGCCTTCCAAGTAGCTGGAACTACAAGTATGTACTACCATGCCTGGCTTATTTTTTGATTTATTGTAGAGATGAGGTTTCACCAAGTTGCCCAGGCTGGTCTCGAACCCCTGAACTCAGACAATCCTCTTGCCTAGGCCTCTGAAAGTGCTGGGATTACAGGCTTGTGCTACCACGCCTGGCATGTGTGTCTTTTTAAGTTTGCAGTTGTGATGTGTTCTCTGTTGATTCTGTGTTCTGCTGTTCTCTTGGAAATTGTGTGGTCGTTCTTATTTTCTTTCTTCTGTGCTTAATACCTTTTTACTCGTCTCCCGTAGAGCTGGTCTGGAATCTGCATCTGCATAATCTCTTAAGGATTGGATGTCTGGGAAGGGTTTTAATTCTCCGTCACTGATAAAGCTTCATGTGGTGGGGTTGGGAATTCCTGATTGAAATTGTTTATCTTTGAGGACTTTGAATATTGGACTCCAGTTCCTTCTAGCTTGTAGTGTTTCTGTCGATAGGTTTGTTGCTATTCTGATTGGTTTTCCCCAGTAGGTAGTCTGACCTTGCTCTCTTGCTGCCTTTGGGATTTTTTCTTTTGTGCCTATTTTGTATAGGGGAATTACTGTATGTGTAGGAGTTGGTCTTCTCATTTGATGTCTTTCAGGAGTTCTCTGTATCTCTTGTGTTTGGGTAGTCATATTTCTGGTGAGATGGGGAAAGTTTTCTTGGATAACCCCCTAGAATACTTGCTTCAAGTTGTTCTCTATTTCCCTTTCTTGTTCTGGGATACCAGTCAAGCATAGGTTCTTCCTCTTGATATAATCACACATCTCTTAGAGGCTTTGTTCTTTCCTTCTAAGTTTTCTTTCTATGTTTTTAGAAGATCGGGTTAATTCTTTTTTGGTCTTCAAGTTCTGAGATTTTTTTTCTTCTTTTTGATTAATTCTTCTTTCCATGCTTGTCATCTTATTATTTATTTTCTGGATGAAAATTTTTATGGCCAAAATCTCTATTACAAGTTCTTTCATTGTTGCATCTTGTCTTCCTTGAGTCTTATTTACTCTTTCCATCCATTCCCTAATCCCTGTTGTATTCTGGAGCCAGTCATTGATGACTTCCATTATTTGGTCTCTGTGGTCTGATTTTTCAGGTGTTTTTCTCTTTGTAACACTGGGACTTACCTGTGTTCTTCTGTTGATTTTTCCTTGCTTATGACAGATCTCTTTCTTTTCTCTTTGGTTCCATTATTCAGTGGCAGTGGGAGAGGCTTTCAGTTCTGATATTTGCTCAGCCCTCTATTCTTCCCTGATCAGGGATCTGAATTTGTTCTGTTTTGAAACAGGCCTTTGTGTGGGAAACTTTGCTGTCTCTTGTAGTTTTGAGAGTCAAATGAGGTAGAGGATAGGGAGCTAGGATTCAGAAATTACTTGCAAATCACAATGTTCACTGATTGTGGTATGGGTTCCCTGAAACCCACTCTCCACCACCACACTATATGACAATGCAATGGGTACATGTGTGTACCCCCTGAGTCCAAGATACAGTAACAGCAATGAAGGGAACAGAGAAATGTAGAATGAAATAAGATGAATGAAAATTTTTTAAAAATAAAAGAATAAAAAAAACCACACAGAACAACAAGAGCAGAAACCAAAGCAGAGAACATTTAAACACACACACACACACACACACACACACACACACCCCAAAACAAACTGGAATAACAACAAAGCAAAATGAAATAAGAACAACAATAAACAGAAAAGCCAAACACACATACATGCCCAACCCATAATGAAGGGAGAAGAGGAGATGAAAAAGAAAAGAAAGGAATTCAAATTGAACCCTCACACATGTTTTCATGCACACATTAAACTAAAAAAAAGAGAAGAACAAAAAAGCAAAAACAAAAAAACTGAAAGATGAATACTCAATCCTTCATGTACACGCATAAACAGAAAATAAAAAACGAAAGAAAAAAGAATAAAAAACAAAAATAAGGGGAAGGGGTGGAGGGATGCAAATCAAACCCACACATACACATTCATGCACAAGGGAAAAATATTAAAAAAAAAAAAAAAAAGTAAAGGATGAGAAAAAAAGCCTGCCCTCTTGTGGCATGTTCTATAGTTGTTCCTCTCAGCTGCCTCTCTTCTGTGTGCTGCCCAGCTTCGGCCTCATTTACAATCTCCCCAGTGTCTAGCTCAGGGAAGGAGGAGGGGGCAGTAGGTGTGGGTATAGCTTAAGTCCTCGCTTCCCACTCTTGTATGGTCAGGGAGTTCCCCTCCGGTGGGGATGTATGTGATTGTCTCTTCCCCAGGTACTGGCAGGAGGTGCCCCAGCCAGGTTTATCCTGGAGTAGAGTCGTCCTATCATGGCTGACATCCAGGCTTCACCTGGGTTTGTTCTTCTCAGTCATGTCCTAGCCGTATGGGTCTGGCGGTCAGAGGATTGCAGGGGAGAGAGGGGTTGTGTCAGCCCTGGACTCACCACCGATCTCTTTGAAGGTCTTTCTCGTCCTTTTCTGCCACACCCTTTGTCCTGCAGCTGAATCAGGGTAGGAGGTGGGGCACCTGAGACTCAGTGCTTGTCCCGTCCCTCCGGAGTTTATGCTTTCAGTATTCCATCTGGATCACGATCAACCCCTGAGTCACAGAGATCAGGTGGGGTCTGATGTTGTAGTGAGCAAGTCAGAGCACTTTCCTGCCCTGTTTTCAAGATGGTGACAGGGTGCCTCTTTGGTCTTTTCCAGTGGGGCTGTGCCTCTGGGATCCCTCATGTGCTTTCTTCACAGGCCTTGCTGCTAGTGTTCAGCCGGGTGCTGCAGTGGTGAGGCAGAACCTAGCGCCGGCAGTCTCTCCAGACAGCTTCTTCTCCGAGAAGGGCTTTGTTGATTCTTTAAAGATGGTGCTCAACTTCTGCACCCCAGGAAGCACAGGGACCGAACAGAGCAGCCAGGGCACCAGCTGCTTCACCAGGACAGCCCTGACCACTGGCTCCTGAGTCTCTACTCAGTCAGCCACTCACACGCCCACTTACTGACACATGCAAAATTTTCCATCCACTCACTCACTCACACTTGGACTCGCTTAGTCCAACTGACTCCGCCATCATCTTCCCAGTAATCCAGTCCATTTTTATTTTCTTAATAATTACTGAATCAAAAGATTAATGCACATTTTTTGTGCATACTTTTGTATTAAAATATTGTCCTCCAGGAAGGCTGTTCTATACTATTTCTATGCCATTGACAGGTGAAAATAATCGCATTGTCTCAATTTACATTTTTTAGTACTAGTTGATTTTGACTTATTGTGCTTATTGAAGATTTGTATTTCTTCATTTTTGAAGTTTCTGTTTACTTTTTCCCAATTTTTTTTATCTTCTAACTACTCTCTAAAATATTTCTATTCTAAGGATATTTTTACCTTTGTTATATATATTTTTTGTAGTTTGTCTTTTAATTTAATGTATTTTTTCCACTTTCAGTTTTTGAATCATAAGCAGGATAAAGACATTATGAATAGTGTACTGTATGAAGGTAGAATGGAGTAGACTAAAGAGAGCAGAAGCAATAGGATTAGATAGAAGGTGTCTCAGTAACTCAGTAGGTCTGAGATGGAAACAAAAGACAAAGCAGAAGGCCTTGAGATTCCTTTATTTTCTTTTACATGCAGTGTTTAGCGTTCTCACTATTGAAGTTCATTTAGAGTCTAGTGAGAAATACGTGTCCAAATAAAGCAAATCTTTATTTTGGTGGCAGTAAAGTAAGGGCTGTATGAAGTTGTGGCATTTTTCTTACCTTTTAGTTGCCAAATGGTTGAGAAGTACTAGTGTTTCCTTTAAAGAGGACAGAAATGTATTTGTTTTCAGTTGACAAGTAGCATTTTAGTACATTGTGCTTTGCTTAGGTTCTTGCTTTTTCATCTTTCTGGCATCTTTTAAAAAAATTGTATCTGCCAGGAAGTCTTTTTTTTGTTTTTGATGAATCAACTGCTTTTAGAAATCAGTGTCATTTTAGGACCAAATCAGTGATGTTGCAGTATTTACGGGTTAAAAAAGCACTTTGATTAATGTGAAATTCATTGTTAATGTATTTGAGGCCAAATTCTGGAGATAACCTTGAGATTCAACTGCATTCATTTCTATTCATGTGGTTTTCAAATGCCAGGTTTGCTTCCTATCAGGCCTAGATATTATATATTTTCATAGAATCATATTTGTGATATTTTACTCTTAATTTTTAAAAAACACCAAATATCAGCAACTTGTGTCTTAGAAATAGCATGCATGCATTGTACTATAACCACCCAGTCTTCTGTGGAAGTCAATTGCACGTTATTTTAACAAAGAATTCCATTTCACAGTTAATCCTCTATATGGAGTCTATTTTGTGTGGGTGATTATCTGTACCAGCAAAATGGTGTATTTCTAGTTTTTTGTGTTCTTAGAAGTTTGTCTTAACTTTTCCTTGAAAAGCAAAAGCTTGATATCCTCAGGGTCCAACTTGTCTAGTGATAATGAAGAACTAAAGGAAAGTTCATTTGACTTCAACCTCATGAAAGTGCTTATCAGCAACCTCAAGTACCTGGAAGGGGACAATGCAGTGTGACTCTCAGTAGGCCCTTCCTGAGCCAGTTGATTCAGTAGGTGCAGGTGCATGTGCATGTTGGTCCCTGAGCTTCAATCTTTTACGGCCACAGAATGCACTTGATTGCCTCTGCCCTGTCTCTCATAGGTGACGAATTCATCAGGGAGAAAAGACCCCATGACAAGGAAGACAGTGAGAAAGCACGGGCGCTGCTGGTGGCATTGCCTTCTTTTTTTGTGCAATCCTAGCACCAAAGACTTAAAGGTCATTTCATCCAGTTCTTGACACTGGCAAATAAGAAGGGTTCCTCCTGTTAGAGGATCTCAAAGATCTTGCCTCACAAAAACACCAAAAAAGAGACAACATCAGAAAAAAAGATGGGGGGGGGATGGAGGGAGAGAGGGAGAGAGAAGACAAGGGAGAGAGGGAGAGATACACATAGACACATACCTGAAATTCCCCTATTTCACTGAATTTAAAACTGAAACTAAATAAATAAATAAGCAGCCTGGGGTTCCCCACAGTCAATGACACACCCCTAGACCCATCTTTCTTAACAATTGTACTATGTTGCTGCAACATAATTTAACTAGCCAGGTCATGTTTTGAAGTTACCAGGGAAAATGTGGATCTGAGATACTTAGAAGCATTTTCATCTATTTCAAGATGAACTTAAACATGTAGAAAGAACTGTGGTTACAGACTGATCATTTCGGCCTCCCTCTACAGATGGTTGAGTTATCAGTGTAAATACCTGGCAGCAGTGAATGTCAGTCAGAGTATCTGAAGTCACTCCCAGGATTCCCAGGAAACATTCTGACTTGAGAAATAAAATGTTGAAACTGATGGACTCTTACAAGGGATTTGTGTTTACTTTTTTTTTTGTTTTGAGTTCTTTCACATAATTTGTAGGCAAAAATCCCAAGAGCCATAAATCGTCCTGTGAACATAGTATTTCACACCAATGACATTTTCTTTTCTTTCTTTTTTTTTCCGGTTGGATTGAGAAATGCTAAGATGAAATATTGTTCATCAGTCTTTACTTTGTAAGTAGGTTTTTACGCCCCTGGGAAAGCTGATAGCTGTGCAATTGTAAAGCTCCTGCAGTTGGTAAATATTAAAGCAAATATTCACTTAAAGACAAACTTCAAACATTACTAAATAAACTCAGTACATTTAGAGAAAATTTACCTTAACAGATATATGTATATATTCTTTTAAACATCTTGGAGCTTACTTGTTGTGCACTATTAGGAAGTCACTTTTTTGTTTCCACAGTGGAGGCTTTACTTATATGAAGAGACTAGTACAGACACATTTGGTTTAACTGGACTCTACTATAAATAATCAATATGATTCTGTTTCATCTTGAATAAGAGGTTTCTTGATGAATGTTATGTTTTAAATTGTGCAGGCTTCATAAACAGGCTTGGTAAAATTGGTTACTGTGTATTAGTTTAAAATCTGTAGCAAGCTGCATAAAGTTTGTTTTGTCATTGAAATTATTTATGCCAACTCAAGATATATATCATTTCTTGTGGCCAAAAAAAATTGTTTTAATTACAGTATGTAAAATAAAGTGTTTTATGAAATTGTAGAGTTTTAAACTTCCAAGGACCTTAGAGATTATAACTTCATTACAAATGAGTGAACTGAGATCTGGAGATGCTAAGTGACTCTTCCAAGGTTGTGGTTGTGTATCAGAATGGTGCCGTTGCTTCAACGTCACTCAAATATTTTGAATCTCAGTCCAACATTCTTTTTGTTCTACTCCTTGCTTAGACCTAGGCAGAAGGAAGGAAGGAAAGGAAAGACTGAAAGAAAAGGCTGAAAAAAGGAAGGTGTTATAGTTTATGCATTGGTCTTTAGTGCAATATGAAACCCATTAGTCTTGGGGTCTAGAGGTTTAGATGCTTGGCTCTGTCCCTGGTTTTCCTACAAAAGGCCTATTAAGTAACCAAGTTCTGCTTCTGATTTTTAGCTCACAAAGCAAATTGTTGATTTTCTCAAACATAGTTTTCAGGTTACTAGAAGTGTAGCAGAAAGATTTAAGCGTGGGATATAACCTCAAACTAATGTTAACACTGTTTAAGTGGTGTTTCACATCTTTGAGAACTTGTTCTAGTAGAAAACAATCATACTCTAAAAAGTACATCATTTTTCCATCTCTCTGTCTATCTAAGTATCTATTGTCAGAGTCTTACTGTATTGCCCAGGCTGGAGTGCGATGGCATGCTCATGGCTACTGCAGCCTTGACCTTCTGGGCTCAGGTGATCCTTCTGCCTCAGTCTTCCAAGTAGCTGGAACTATAAGCAAATACCGCCATACCCACCTAATTTTTTTATTTTATTTATTGTAGAGATAAGGTCTCACCAAGTTGCCCAGACTTGTCTCAAACTCTTGGGCTCAGGCAGTCCTCTCACCTTTGCCTCCCAAAGTGCTGGGATTATAGGCATGAGCCACTACACCCCGCCTTTCCCCCCTATTATTAGTAATATATATGATGACTCGTTCATGAAAATCTATAAATATTTCTATTTCTAGCAACCTTTATAATAAATTCTTGAACTTTATCTGCCTTTTAAATTATATCTAAATAAGTGATTAAATTAAGAGGTCTGTTGTTAGAGGGAAACAGGGAAAGGTGCTGCATTATTCTCTGAGTTTGATTGTTAAAATGCGTATTATCTTTTTTTTTTTTTTTTTTTTTTTTGAGTTGGAGTCTCACTCTGTTGCCCAGACTGGAGTGCAGTGGCCGCTTCCAGCCACCGCAGCCTCGAACTGCTGGGCTCCGGCGATCCTTCCGCCTCAGCCTTCCAAGTAGCTGGAACTACAGGCATGTGCTACCACGCCCGGCTAATTTTTTGATTTATTGTGGAGATGAGGTCTCGCCAAGTTGCCCAGGCGGGTCTTGAACCCGCGGGCTCAGGCAATCCACTCACCTTGACCTCCCGAAGTACTGGGATTACAGGCTGAGCCACCGAGCCCGGCGCGTATTATCTTTAATTTTAATATGAGAGCCCCAAAGGATGGTTGCTAATTTCAGGATCCATTTCTCTAATCCTTGGCCTAGGAATATAATACAAGATTTGACTGAAATAAATTCTTTCTAATGCCCTTGCAAAGGAAAAAGCTTCACATTATCTAATTTTTCTAGGAATTTTATTGTTGATTAACTGCGGATGGGGAAAATTTTATACTTGGGAATCATTTTAAAAAGACAACCTTTTGCCAATGGGCTCAGTAAAAATAAAAAATAAAAAAGAGTGGAATCTGTAGCTTGATTTTTGTTTTTTAAAGTCCTCGTTATGATTTGTGTAATGCATATTACTGGGAAGAACCCTCATGTGCTTTGGTTTAAATACTGGACATAATTTAAACTTCACATGTTGCTTATTCTCCCAGTCTTGCCACTCACTCATTTTGTCTCTCAGTATACCTACCCAAAAGTTTATAATTAATTTTTTGTTTATATCATTTGAGTACTTTTATTTTTTTTAAGTCATATGTTGCCCAGTAGTCCGTATGCTGCCTGAAATGTTTACCAGGAATTATAGACATTCCAGCAAATATTTTCTGAGGACACTCTCTTTCCTATAGATTATTTGCCCAAGTGAGTAGATTAGTCAATGTAGTAAATATAAATGTACAGATTTCACATAAACATGAATTGTTATCACCATGGAAGTAAATTAAAAAAAAAATATTTGGTCTTCTTTCCTGACCATAACTAGATATATCAGTTTGGGTAGGCAAATTGCTGTAGAAAGTTATCTCAAATTGTATAATGGCTCAGGCAGAGTAGAGGTTTATTTCTTGCTTATATAGCTGTCAAAGACAGATATTCCTGGTGAGCAGGTTGCTTTCTTTTATGAAAAAAACATAGCAGTCTCTTTCCATTTTGTGACTTCATCATCCTCGGAGACTTTCCAGTTTTTCTGTATCTGGCCTCTAAAAGGAGAAAGGAAGCGTGGAGAAGGAGCACTGGCTCTTAAACAGCTTGGCTTCAAAGTGGCACACATTTCTTCTGCTCACATTACATCCCCCTAACAGGGATCTAGTTGCAGGGGATACTGAGAAACAGTCTCTGGATATTCCCAGAAACAGCCTTGTACCATGGGAGAAAGAAGGGATTTTGGTCGACAAAAAGGCGTCCCTCTGCCACATCCCTTAGCCTCAGTGAGCCTGGTTGAGTAGGGTTTCTTCTTTGGGTCTTCAGATGCGTTGATGTTAATATGGATAATACTGATATTAATACTATTCTTCATTGATGGTAATTTCAAATGTCAGTATTTTCTAGAAAAAGCTAATGCTATTTTTTTTTTTTTTTGAGTTGGAGTCTCACTCTGTCGCCCAGACTGGAGGGCAGTGGCCGCTTCCGGCCACTGCAGTCTCGACCTGCTGGGCTCTGGTGATCCTTCCGCCTCAGCCTTCCAAGTAGCTGGAACTACAGGCGTGCGCTACCACGCCCGGCTCATTTTTTGATTTATTGTAGAGATGAGGTCTCGCCAAGTTGCCCAGGTGGGTCTCGAACCCACGGGCTCAGGCAATCCACTCACCTCGGCCTCCCAAAGCTCTGGGATTACAGGCTGAGCCACCAAGCCCGGCCCACTTTCT
>CAUYQG010114121.1:0-16608 GCA_963574415.1 Tarsius wallacei
AAAGGCATATAGAATTGTGTAGTAGACTCTGAAGACTCAAAAGAGGGGGAATGGGAAGGAGGAGAGGGATGAAAAATCACCTATCATTCTTCTCAGACCTGGAAATGACAATACAGAAATTCATATGGAAACATAAAAGACCATGAATAGCCAAAACAATCCTTAGCAAAAGAAACAAAGCAGGAGGTATCATGCTTCCGAACTTCAAATGCTACTGTAAGGCTACAATAGTCAAAACAATCTGGTATTGGAACAAGAACAGGCATATAGATTAATGGAATAGAATGGAGATCCCGGAAGCAAAACTTTAATTCCTCAACCAACTCATCTTTGACAAAGCCTCCACAAACAACAAAGGGGAGAAGATAATCTATTCAGTAAATGGTGCTGGGAAAATTGGCTGACCACCTGCAAAAGACTGAAACAGGACCTCTACCTATCACTGTACACAAAAAGCAACTTTAAATGGATCCAAGATCTAAATGTAAAACATCGAACTATTAGAATCCTAGAAGAAAATGTGGGAAACATTCTTACATAAATTGAAATAAAAAAACCAATTCCTGATCAACTCTCCAAAAGCGACCTTCCATATAACCCCACAATCCTCCTTCTGGGAATATACCTGGAAGAACTCAAATCACTCTATAATAAACATACCTGCACATGCAATTTTACTGCAGCATTACTCACAATAGCAAAAACATGGAGCCAACCGTACTACCCACTGAAAGTGGACTGGATAAAGAAAATGTTGTACATTTACACAATGGAATATTATGCAGCCATAAAGAAAAACTAAATTATGGATTTTGCAGCAACATGGATGGAATTAGAATCTGTAATACTCAGTAATTTATCACAGAAACAAAGATCAGAGTACCACATGTACTCACACTTTACCTGTATGATGACCATGTATGTGCCTAACCCTCATTTGTACCCCACATTTTAAAATTAAAATTAAATAAATAAGTAAATAAATAAAAATCTATCAGATACAATGATAGATCTACTTTTTGTTTTTTTAGAAATTTTCATACTGATTGATTTCTATAGTTATTACTAGTTTACATTCCCACCAACAACAATTTTTAAAAAAATAATAACCATTCTGGCTGGCATAAAATATCTTATTGTGGTTTCAATTTGAATTTCCCTGGGATTATTGTTATTGAGCATTTTTTCATATGTTTGTTAGATATTTGTATATTTTAACATATGTCTGTTCTGTCATTTGCTCACTGTTTGATGGGATTATTTGTTTGTTTTTGTTTTTCTCTTGCTGATTTCTTTGAGTTATTGTAGATTTTGGGTATCAATCCTTTGTTAGATGTATAGTTTACTAATATTTTCTCCCATTCTGTATGCTGCCTATTTGCTTTGTTGATTATTTCTTTTGCTACATAGAAGCTTTTTAGTTTAAATAAGTCCTACTTATTTATTTTTGTTTATATCTGAATTCTCTATACAGTTCCATTTGTCCATGTGTCTGCCTTTGTACCTGTACCCTGCTGTTTTGGTTATGACAGCCTTGTAGCATAGTTTGAAGTCAGGTTGTGTGATACCCCCTAGCTTTATCCTTTTTGCTTAGGATTGCTTTGTCTAGTCAGGCTTTTTTGTAGTTCCATATTAATTTGAAGATTTTTTTTTTCTAATTCTGTAAAAAATAACAGTTGTCTGAAAGGGATTGCATTGACTCTGTAGGTTATCTGGGTATTATGGCCATTTTAACTATGTTGATTCTTCCAAATATTTTTTAAATCTGTTTATGTTCTTTACAATTTCTTTCATCAGTGTTTTGTGGTTGTTTTTGTAGAAATCTTTACCTTCTTTGTTAAATGTATCCCTAAGTATTTTACTTGGTGCCTACTGTAAGTGGTATCGGCCAAGAATACATCTTCAATATATAACATATTCCCTCATCACAAGGGTTTATCTGACTCCAAATGTTGATAGTGACAATATAACAAAACTATATTTTATGCTAACAATAGGTAAGTTCATCTATACCAGAAATAGTCACAAGATAAAATCCAAAGTCATCAAAATTGGCATACAAAGTCTTTTTTATAACTTTATCTCTGATGACATCTCAACATTATTTCTTGTTACTCTACTTTTTTTTTAATTAATTATTTACCATTTACAAAAATCATGGATATATCTGTCAAAGTAAGACAAGCTGTGCCCCAATGAAAAACACCTCTAAAATACCAGTAGCTGAAGACCACAAAATTTATTTTTTATGCTACATATTCATAGCACATTAGGAAGAGTGTTATTCTCATTGTACTCACAAGGGACTTAGGCACATGGAGACTCTATCATCTTAAAGAGGTTTCACTTCAAGCTGAGTTTTCAGGTTTTACTGTGACAAGATAAGAAAACATGGAACATTGCACACTGACCCTTGATTGCTTCAGTTCACTAGCAAAATATGATACTTCCACTTATATTGACCACATTCTCTTGGCCAAACAAGTTACATGGTCTTGTTTGATTTCAAAGGAACATTTTCCTGGAAGAAACGAAAAATATGGACCCTTAATGAGCACTAGTAGTGTCTAATGCTGTGCTGTTGCTGTTTTCTCCTTATTTTCTGGGCTCAGATTTAATATTTAAGTTTGATGGTACTCATCACTTACATAAAACCACCTTGATTCATTTTCTTCCTAGACTTGGTTAGATGTCTCTTCTGGCCTTTATAACTCGTTGTACGTAGATCTCACAACATTTAGCACTTGTTATTGTGCAAGTCTGTTTACTAGTTTTCCTCTTCTAGATTATTGGCCCTTGATGACAGAAAAGGTGTTTTATTTATCGTTGTATTCACAAAATCTAGCATACATGAAATAATTTAATTAAATATTTTTTACACAAACAAAATATGCATTAGCCAAATTATACAATGGAAGATGCAAGACCACTTAATTTTCTATCAAGTAAGAGTCTCTTGCCTCTCAGGTACCTAATGATTCATTTACTTGAAGCTCTTTCTATATTTCCTCCTTATTCCAGTCTATAGGAATGGGTCTCATACCTGCATAGCATCATACAATATAATATAAAAGTACTGTATGAATCATGTTATATAAATTATATCAATTTTAGTGTACTCAGGGCAATATTGTTTTCTTTATAAAATTGCTATTACTAATTAAAGATAAGAGAAATTATTGAAGTTAATCAAACTCTTGTTCAACCAACATCTCCTTCCAACAACTCAAGAGCCTTATTTTTAACTGCAAGCAGCTTTCAGCATCCCCTGAAGAAAAAAAAATATGATCAGGAAAACTGATGAATCTAATGGGTCCCAAAGAAACCTAACACTGTTTGAGGAAGACTGAATTCTTTCACTCCTGAAGACATAGCTTTTTTCATATTACTGTGAAAAAATATTTACTTCATCACTGCTGTAGAAGCAGATCGACTTTATTCATAAATTGAAACTCTCCACTGAATAAGCCTGGCCATAAAATTCAATTCAGGGGAAAGGTCACTGGACTTAGACTCCAAAGACTCAAGTTCTTTTCCAAATCTTGCCAGGTTTAGTCAGGTTACTCTGATTAAGTAACCAAGACTTCTCTGAGTCTTAGTATTTTTTTAGTCACAAAAGTGTATTTAAGTAAAACTGTCTCATTCCCTTCCATTGCAAGCCACAAATAGAGTTATTTGAATTAGTGTAGTATATTATAAAATGTAAACCAAAAAACAAATATAAGATAATTAAAATTGTATCATCAATGATGATACAATTAAAATAGATTTGAATTCTTAACAGTAGAACAGAATAGTTAGAATAGATTTGAATTCTTAGCAGTACAATGTACTTAACCACTGAAACCCTTTATGCATTGAAGAGCAGTCATAAAAAAGTAGTAATGGGCCAAGCTCGGTGACTCAGCCTGTAATCCCAGCATGGTGGAAGGCCGAGGTGAGTGGGATGCCTGAGCCCACGGGTTCAAGACCAGCTGGGGCAACTTGGCAGACCTCATCTCTACAATAAATAAAAAAATTAGCTGAGCGTGGTAGCGCGCACCTGTAGTTCCAACTACTTGGAAGGCTGAGGTGGAAGGATTGCCAGAGCCCACCAGTTCGAAGTTGGGGTGGCCGTGAGTGTGCCACTGCACTCCATCCTGGGCGACAAAATGAGACTGCAACTCAAAAAAAAATAATAATAATTGCCATGAACAGGGCTGTTAGAATCAAAATGGAGTATTTATAAATAGTAGATATATGAAAGCATGCTTCCCAGAAAATATAGTATAATAATAAAGTTTTAAAAAAACAAATTATACATGTAATTTGGGAGGGGGTGGTAAGTAAATTCAGGCACAGTATTTTCCATGATCTAAGTAATAAAGGCAGATAATTTAGCTTCATATGTTGAAACTCAGAGTGTCTTCTCTGGAGAAGGGATAGCAAGACTATTTTAGCTCCAAAATAATATTATTCTACCACTAAAAGAAATCTAAAATAAAATAAATTTAGTTTTAAAAGAAAACAGTAATGTAAGAATTTTATAATACCTATGCAATTCAGCAACTATTTAACCAGAAGGCTGGAAGACACTATTAAAAAGATAAATGAAAGAAAACAAAATAATAACAACGAAGAGGCCGGGCTCGGTGACTCAGCCTATAATCCCAGCACTTTGGGAGGCTGAGGTGAGTGGATTGCCTAAGCCCGCAGGTTCAAGACCCGCCTGGGCAACTTGGAGAGACCTCATCTCTACAATAAGTCAAAAATTAGCTGGGCATGGTAGCACGTGCCTGTAGTTCCAGCTACTTGGAAGGCCGAGGCGGAAGGATCGCCAGAGCCCAGCAGGTCGAGGCTGCAGTTGCCGGGAGTGGTCACTGCACTCCAGTCTGGGCAACAGAGTAAGACTCCAACTCAAAAAAAACCAAACAAACAAAGAGAAACAACACTAATGAAATAAGAATCTGCACACTTCAAGCCCTGATTCTTACTCTAAAATAAAAATTACTTCTAGAGAACAGAAGCTAGTTTTAATGCTTGTTGTATGTCACACCATGGGAAGCAGTATTTTTAGGGTGTTTTTAAGAGTGTGCACTCTGGATTCATGTGTTGTCAAACAGTGCTATGCCTAATGCATATTAGCTAATATTGCTATTGAGATTTTTGTGTGTACTATGATTTTTTTAAAAAATTCTGATTAATCTGCAAACCAGGAAAAGATCTCTGCTATCCTATTTACTCACAAGCCCTGGGCATCCTTAGGAATGACAGAGTAAGACAAAGAGACAGAAAGCTGAACAGATCTGCTTGTTTTCTAAGTTTGATGGACCTTGCAAAGGCCTGAAGCAGGCAGAAGAGTTTGGTGTAGGATTTCAAAATCTTTTCATTAAATACAGTGCTTGTTCAAAAGTATCCCAGTTCCCCTGTGATTGTAACTACTCAGTAAATATTAAACAATCGATAAACTGTTAACGTCCTCTCTTCTTTCCCCACCCTGTGGACGAAATGCAGGGGTTCCTTGAAGCCTGCTCTTAGAAACCCACCAACTTGAGCCCTCTCATCATTTTGGAAGGATTCACCTACTGGGATGTGTCAAAAAGTTGAAGAACCCGCAGAAACAAATATCTAAATCCAGTCTTCTCTTACTATATCCCAAATACCAACTGCTGTTATCTACCCTGAGATTTCTCTGAATTAGCTTTATTTTTCTTGGTTTTCTATACACACAACATCAAACAGAGAAAATTTACCACTTCATATAATTGTTATTAAATTAAATGCACTGTTAGATAACTTAAAAGTGGAAAAAATGAAATGATGGCTTATTTACTCATTTATTTATATCACTTGAAATAAAATTCTAAAAAGAAAATTGATGGTTTTTTTCTTCTGTTATTCCTTCAAAGTGAAATTTGGTGAACTATACTTTGCAACAAATTTATTTTATTATTTCTTTATATATATGTATTTCAATATTTTTCTGAAAGATAAAATTTGTTCAATTTTGGCAAGGTTTTTTCTATGGTGTCAGAGAGTAAATATTATAAGTTTTGTGGGTCACATATAATGTTTGTCACATATTCTTTGTTTCATGTTTCTGTTTATTTTGCTTTATTTTATGATTCCTTAAAAATGTAACAAACATCCTTAACATCAGGTCTTACAAAACAGGTTAGTGCTGAATGGGGTACCAGGGCTCAACTTTGTCCCTTAAAATAAGCATGCTGATATGAAGATGCAGAGGAAGTCAGATATGTGAAAGAGATAATTTTCTTGTTGTTGTTGTTGATATTGAAAACAACCACAGGGGAAAAAAAGCCCTTGTTCAAAGGACTTGTATTTACTGCCTTTGAAAATACATACTAAATGATGCTCAATTTATACATATTAAAGTGGACAGACTCTAAGATGGTCTCCAATGATTTCTGCTTCTTGGCATTCAAGTTCATGTCTAGTTCCCTCCCTTGGAGTGTAGACTAGAGATGCTGAATCATTTCCAAAGATTAGGATGTCACAGAAGAAATGGTATGTCAATTCTAAAATTACATAATTAAATGATTGTGGCTTCCATGATAAATGTCTTTTCTTGTTTTTTCTTTCAGCTTTCTTGATCTGGAGAAACAAGCTTTTGTGTTATAAAGAGACTTGTAGAGAAGAATTATGTCTTCTGCTAACAATTATCAATAACTTGGCTTGCTGAAACACATGTGTGTGAGCTTCACAACAAAGGCTTTGCCAGTCAAGCTTTGAGAGAACTTTCATTCTGTGATGGGTAATTTCATGTGTCAATTTGACTGGGTCATGATGCTAACACTTAAGTCAGTGGACTTTGAGTAAAGCAGATTCCCCTCCATAATTTGGGTAGGCCTCATTAAATCAGTTGCAGGCCTCAATATAACAACAGCAACAACACACACACACACACACACACACACACACATACACACACACACACACACACACACAAAGAACCCTCCCCAAACAAGAAGGAATTTGCCTTTGGATTCAATCTGCAACTCTTCCCTGAATCTCCTCCAGCCTATCTGCCTACTTGATCTTCCAGAATTTGAGCTCGCCAAATCTCTACATTCATGTTAGCCAATTCCTTAAAATAAACTTTTATTTCCCTCTTCACACACACACATACACACACACAAACACACACATACACACACATACACACATACTGTTGATTTTGTTTCCCTGAAGAACTCTTACTAATACAAGCCCCATCAGACAGCTTGACTGAAGCCTAGTGAGGACATGAGCTATAGGCATCCAGTCAAGTTGCACCTGGATTCTTGATCCACAAAAAATGCGAAATCAGTAAAAAACTTTTTTGTTTTATCTGTTAAATTCTGTGGTAATTTGTTACGTAGTAACAGATAACTAACATAGCATGTTTATATAAGTATGTAAATCTGACTTATTTTGGCATATGTTTTTATTTCTTGTTGGGAAAGCATAATCTAAAAACATATTTGCGCCTAGAATCTAAAACATGTATCAATAACTTGTAGATGTAAATCAGTAATTTTTTATCTGTTAATTTATATTTGAAGATTTAGTCAAGCTTTTGCTGTGATGTTTAGTCTAAAATATTTTTCTTTTGGTCCCTATATATGTAAACATTTTTATCACTTAGTGATATATTGAGCATTTTGCTTTTATGTAAAATATAACCCAGAAAATTGTATTGCCTTTAGAACAGACTAGGTGATTATTTTCTCATCTTCTCCCTGAACTCAATAAGGACATTTCGAAGTACAGATGAAATCAAGTGACATTGTCTGTTCAGGCATGGCTATTCAGAACAAAACCGCATGGTGTCATTGTGTTCTGATCCACAGTGGTACAGATCAAAACAATCATTTTGGACCTGGAAGATTATCAGCCTCAAGTAAGATGATCAAAGACAATCAAACTCATAATAAAAGATCTGAATCACCACTTACATGGTTAGCATTCATTCAATAAACATTGTTGGACATTTAACTATGGACAGGTACTTCAAAGGGTAAATAAAACATGCTTCTATGTACGATTTGCCATGTTTTAGTAAAGATTCAGATACAAGAAGTAGGGTTTTGAATAAGACATTTCTTGTTGCTTTGGAATTGTTGAGTTAGGTCTCCTGTAAACAAACATAAAATGCTGTTTAGCATTCTACAATCTAAAATACCTGACAATAGTGGAGGCTAGACCACACCTTCAGGCTTAGTGAGAAGCCATCTACCTAGTGCTGCACCTGCCTCAACTATTACTCACATGAACCTTTCAGCTTATTTATAAACATAACTTTGAAAAGAAACAAAATTAAGGTCATTGTCAGGACATTGTGGCCATTGCCTTACCAGTCAGTGGTGTGGCCATGTGCTCTTTGAGCTATTTTAGTCGCCATGTTTCCTGGCTTTGGCCCCTTACCCTACCTTGAGGAGGTGACTCTCTTCTCTCTCTCTCTCTCTCTAATTTAGCTTTAAATAAACTATATTTTCTAATCTAAAAAAGAAAGAAAATGAAAACACGCTAGAATCCTGGTATAAAGGGCTCCTGGAGACTGTAATACCTCTCTACCCTGAACTTCACACCCTCCAAAATAAATAAATAAATAAATAAATAAATAAATAAATAAAAATTGTTCGTGACCTGCCTGGGCAAGCGAGACCTCATCTCTACAATAAATCAAAAAATTAGCCGGGCGTGGTAGCGTGCGCCTGTAGTTCCAGCTACTTGGAAGGCTGAGGCGGAAGGATCGCCGGAGCCCAGCGGGTCGAGGCTGCGGTGGTCGGGAGCAGCCACTGCACTCCAGTCTGTGCGACAGAATGAGACTCCAACTCAAAAAAAATAAAAGAAAATAAAATAAAAAATAAATAAATAAAAATGACTTGCTGCAGCCTTTTGAATCCTTAAGACAAAACCACACCACAAACAAAAAGAAAACTCGTGTGCTCAAAGCTTTCTCTTTTCTTTTTCACTTTGCTTGCTAAGGACTGTGGCCTTCTTCATGCCCTTTATCTGATGAATCTCTGTGTTCAGGAACAGAAAAGGAATACATATGACTTTCTTTGGTGGAAATCTGACTGAGCGGCTTAGGATTTTAAAGAAGAAAAGAGCCAGGTTTTGATGGAAAAGTTAACAGATCGAGGAATGCCTTCCCAGAAAAAAAGGTTAACCAAGAAATGATTTCTTGCCTTAGCTACTCTTTATACAGTGCTATACTATCGGATTCTCTTAAACAAAGTCCTGGCTGCATTTTAGATTTTTAAAAAATAGCTATTTAATCTGAAAATCACAGGATGTGGACTTTATGGAGGTATCAGAGGAGACCAATGTGTTTTATGAGCCCTGCATCTCTGTTATGAATATGAGAAAAATAACGATAGACAGCATTTGAGTTCTTATGTGCTATATACATCTGGTTCCCTCTGTTGGAGACCAGTCTCCACACTCCTTTAAGTGCAGGTTGTTTTTGCTTGATTAGACATCATGGGTATTTGATGTCAAGCCAACTTAGCTAGACAAGGACAATCTTTTTGAAGCTTTTGTATTCTTTGCTTTGGGCTAATTAGTAACCCTAGGATTGGCCTGAACCCACAATCCAGTACAACACCTGAAAAAGCAGAAACAGATTAGGAAAAGACTTAAAATTTCCTGGCAAGCTAAAATCCAGTTCTTAAACTCAAGAACTGGCATTTAAAAAAAGAATATGAGGATAATCTTGTTGTTAATTTTAGATTAATAATGTAAGGTGATACTTACTAAAACATATAAGAACTGGGCAAATTCTCTTGGCAATTAGTTTGTACTAAAAGCCTACTTTCTATAAGGCCACCAAAAGATGTGTGAAACCAGGCTGCCTGTAGCTTCTGTATTTGAATGAATACTCCCGCAACTTAAGCACAAAGGCAATAATAGAAAACTTTGGAAAATGGAGGCTATTGACTGAAACTGCTAAGGAGAAAGAAGCTCAGAGGACAAGACTGGCAAGGACAAATCAGAAATAGGAGTAGAGATAACAATCATGACATTTTGATTCATCCTCTGCTGTATCATTCAATGGTTATAATTTGGCCACCCATGTCGTGGAGCCTCCAAAAGGAGCTTTTGTAGAAAATAAAGATGGAAACAATGAAGTAATCCTGAACTGCCTTCTCACTTTTATAATTTGAGATTGTTCCCCAAAGTGTATTATTGAGTGCCCTGTCCAGCAAAATATCTTCCGACTCAAACTGTGGGATTATTACCACATTCTCTGGGAAGCTCTTTGAACAATAATAGCCTTTGCTATTAGGAATGTTCTTTTGAAGGTCAGCCAGATGTTCTCATTGTTCATCTGAATCCAAGAGTTTGGCTATTATTTTACTGACCACCCCCAAACAAGGGCTTCCTTTCAATATATGTGGATAATACATCACGTTTCAACCAGCACTTGAAGCTGTGTAGGTCCTGAAGAGATATTGGCCAAATGAATATTTCTAGACAAATGAATGGATGAATAGATGAGATATTCTCTACTCTGTGCCTTTGATTCCTCTGTCTACTTTCTGAAGATCCTTGGCAGGAATAGTTTTCTTGGAGATAAAGGAGATGAAGAGAGGCATCCCATGCCAGCTCACTGTCCTTTAGCATAGAGCATGTAGCGAGGAATGGTTTGGAAAAATGAGAGTGTCGGAAACAGGAATAGAAAGAACAGTCGTGACATTTTAATTCATCCTCTGCTGTATCACTCAATGGCTCTAATTTGGTCACCCATGTCACTAGAACTATTATAGTTTGCTAGGACTATTACAGCAAAGTACTACAAACTGGGTGGCTTGAAAAACAGACATTTATTGTCTCATAGTTCTGGAGGATAGCAGTCCAAGATCAAGGTGTTGGCCAGGTTGCTTCCTCAGGAGGGCTGTGAGAATCTGCTCTAAGCTCGTTTCCTAGCCTCTGGTGCTTTTCTGTGCTTCTCTAGAATTCCTTGGCTTGCAGAGGTGATACCCATCTCTGCTTTCATCTTCTCTCTGAGTGTATATGTATGTGTCCAAATTTCCCCTTTGTAAGGATATCTATCATATTGGGTGAGAGGCAACCCAACTCTGGTATGATCTCATCTTAGTTTAACTAATTACATCTGCAATGACCTTATTTCCAAATAAGATCACCTCAAAATTTTGAGGTGGATTAGCGCTTCAACATATGAATTTGGGAGGAATACAGTTCAATTCATAACAAATGGGAGTCCTTCCTGATGCCTCCTTCTTCCCTACTCTCCTATGTCCAGTCACCAACAATCTGGTTCATCTCCTAACCATTTCTCAAATAGACTTACATTTCCCTCTCGGTGCTATCACTTCTATAATCCAGACTATCATAATATCTTGCCTTGATTACTTCAATAGTTCCTACTGGGTCCTCCTGCCTCCAGTTTTACCATGTTCCAATCTATTCTCCACACGAAGACAAACTGACATTTACAATGGCAAAACGAATCTTGTCACCCATCTCTGAAATCTCTTGGTGGACTTCTGTCAGTCCTACCATCTGGTTCTTCAAGCATCATCAAGCCTCATTTTCTGCCTCCTCTACTCATCCTCTGCACCTAGCCTTGTGGGATCTTGTTCCAGTTTTCCCTGTATACAAAACACCCCAAGGCCCTTGCACATGCTATTCTCTTCCTGGAATGCTGGTCTCTTCTTTCCGATTTGAATAACTCCTTCTCATATTTCTAGCTTCAGCTTATTTGTCACATCCTCAATGCTAGAGTTTGGATATTTGACCCTGCAAACCTCATGTTGACATTTGATCACTAATGTCAGAGGTATTTGCCTCATGGAGGCCGAATTCTCATGAATGGCTTGGTGCTGTCCTTGCAGTAATGAGGAAGTTCTCATTTTGTTAGTTCTCACAAGAACTAATTGCTAAAAAGAGACTAGCACGGCGCTTCCCCTCTCAACGTGCTATCTGCGCCCATCAGCTCCCCTTCACCTTCCATGAGTGGAAGTTTCCTGAGGCCTCATCAGAAGCAGATGCTGGTACCATGCTTCTTGTACAGCCTGTAGAACTATGGGCCAGCTAGCCCTCTTCTCTTTATAAATTACTCTGTCTCAGGTATTTCTCCATAGCAATGCAAATGGACTAAGACAGTTAACCTCACTAAATTGTCTGGTTAGTCAGAGATAAAGCAAAATCAGGAGCATGATTATTTGAATCGTTTTGTAATTGATCATGCATATGAATCCAAATCTCTCATGGACATAATTTTTTAACTACAGCCTGACAACACTTCCAAGTTAATGAATGAGTTCATGTATTTATTGATCCTCTGCCATGTGTAAGTACCGTCCTGGACATCAGAGATAGGAAGGTGTCCAGGATGGAGAGACTCCTGCCTTTGTGGAGCTTATATTCCAGAGAGTATGACAAATAAGCAACAAAAGGTATGGAATAGAGTGTCACGTACATATAAGTGCTGTGAATATACGATGAAGTGGGGGAAGAGGACAAAGAGGACTGTGGGTATTATCTTAGACAGCAGAGGTCAGAGAGAGCTTCAGAGGAGGTGTAATCTGAATCTAGTCCTAATTCCAACCAAGGGACATCTGGAAGGCAGAGAAATAGACACAGAAAACAAGGTAGTCATGCTTGAAGGCAGCAAGGACCCACAGTGGCTCAGAGGGAGTCAGGGGAGTGGTAGGATTTGGGAGGGTAGCCAAGTAACTCAGATTTGTAGTCCAGGTTAAAGCTGGATTCTACTCCCAGTGTGACAAGAAGCCCGCGGAGCCCGTGAGAAAGAGTGGGTACATTTTTAGGCTACTTTGGCCACCCTGTGGCAAAGAGGCTAACTGGATGGTGAATGTTTCATACAGGTAAATATGTGAGGGGCTAACAGTGGCTGCTAGACTTTCTTCAGACCAACAAACCAGAAATCCCGAGGCTAATCCTTCTCTGCAAACTCTGTTCTGCATCCTGCTGGCACCCAAGCTTCACCCACAATGTCACCAGCACCCCACGTATGCACCCAACCACGGGCTGCTAGAAACAAACCTTCCCCAGCCTCCAGCACCCCCAGGTGGGTTAGCCCAGCAACTCACTCAGCACACCCTTGTCCCTCTCCCCTGAAGGTCCCACGGCCCCAGAAAAAGCAGTCTCCACACCCACAGTGAACTCGGCCTCAACCATCTCATTGGTGTCGTGTGTGAGTCTCAGCTAAGTCCCCTGGAAGCCACCTGGAACTCGCAATGGCTCAGCTTGACCAGGAAGAAGAAAGCTGGAGAGATGCTATGCTCTGAGCTCCCAGAGATGTTAACTTGTGAGCTCCTAGGGGACAAAAGGGGAAAGAGAGAGAGACAGAGATGAAAGACATTGCTTTATGGACCTCATGGTAAACTAAATGTCCAGCACAGCAATGGTTCAGTAAGTGTTTGTTGAGTGGGTAGCATAAGAAACGATGAACCTATAAAAAGTCCAAAGCAGCTATATAGAAAATTCCAGGTTTCATAGTGAAATAAAAGGTGGCTAAAGAGTAGCAAGGATGTGTGGACGACTCCTGCAGCTCCACCAATGCCAAGGCGGGTATGTTTGGGATTTGATTTTTCACAAGCAACAGACTTCCTGTTCTGCCTCAAAATCACAAGCGTTGGGAAGAAACTAACCTGTAGCTGGATTCTGCTTGCAAGAATTGAGACACCCAGAGCTGTGGTGACAGAGTGGGGTCAGCTGTCGGAGGAAGGGGGACTCATTCCTTCCCTCCTCCCTGCAACCTCCGAAATCTCTAGGACAGAAGCTTCTCTCCTGCAGGAGATGGTTTTTGCTGAGAGTTCTCCTACACCCATACCTGCTGGTTCCCAGAGAATTTCCCGCAGCCTTCCTACCGATCAGGGTGTAGACTAAGCCATGACCTGTGGGTGCCTGGAGCATGCTCCAGAAAGAGTGGAACCTTGGCCAATGTACTGATTCTCACTGAGTTGCAGCTTTCTCATCTGTGTGGTGGAGGAAAAGTAGTATCATTTCCTTACCTATCACTAAATTCACAGCTGCAGATAGCATCTATAACAAAGTACACATTAGCAAGAGAAAAGCATAACGCATTTATTTAACATAAACTTTAACTGACATAGGTGCCTTCGGAAATGAAGATCAAAGACCCAAGGGAAACTATTTTCTATGGACAATCAATAGACGTATTGAAGCAACAAAGGGTTTGCCCTAACGGGGAACTTAGCAAGGCCTGCGTGTTGGGATCCCTCTTGGCTTCTCTGTGTGGTATCCCTTTCCTCTGGGTATAGGACAGGACACCTGTCCCATGAGGATCTTCAGTGGAGGAAGGAGGGAGAAGACTTCAGGGAAGAAAGGGACAAGGGGAATTTCAGTTTCTATGGCCCACTGTAGGGGAGGAGGAAGGTCATAGAGACCTTCCTGCTTCTGAAGTTTTCTCGAGCAGGTTTTATTGTGAAGTTTTCTCTCAGCTTTAAACACTCAGTATGCCAAAGTGCTATATTTGGGGTAGCACTTTCTGCACTCCATCATCTGTAACAGGAACCTTCCCTCCATGCTTATCCAACTCATGGGATGACGGGGTTAGTCATGGAGGTGATGTGAATTCTAGTTACGGAGCTGCTTAGCAAAAGAAAGTGAACTGGGAACTAGAAGCCTCTCCATGAGGACTCAATGCAGGAAATGGGTGGGATCAGAGCAGCTGGGTAGAGCAGGAAAGTCCCCCAGAGTAAGAGAGACGCTACAACCCATAACCTCCAATTGGAAAGACACACCACCCACTGGATTCTCTCCAGATTTTGCTGCTTGTAAATTTTCAAACAATGATTACAAAGTATTGAATTCCCATGAAACTTCAGTTTTCTTCAAAGAACAAATGCCTCCTATATTCCAAATACTGGTTTTTGCTTCCAGGAGGGTGCTTGAAACAGATCTTTCCATTGACTTACGTGTGCCTAGCCAATACTCCTGCTGGCAAGGTTGTTGAATGGACAACTCTTATTACTTAAAAAAAATTTTTTTTGGACTCAGTGTATTTGCAGAGAGGTACATTGAGAATTTCTGTCTTTTTCCAAAGAGGGTGTCTCAGGAGACAGCAGCTGCATAAACACACTCACACAGTTCAATTCACTGACATTGGGGATTGATGCTATGTGCCACATGTGCGTTTTTAATCATGTAAAAAAAAGAGGCATAAGCACAAGCATAAAGTATTATGATGGGCCACACACCTGCAGGGAACACAGTGACCTGACTTGACAAAAATGAGGCGTGTTTGTTCTGTTGCCCAACCCCAGGCCACCAACCTCCACGGGAAGTGAGCATTTCAAAGATGCGGATGGGAGAGAGGCCGTTGTCATTCTTTCACACAAGAGACAGTGGTAACTGAACATTAGGAAACAGTGTTGGTTCTCCATTGCTGCTTTATGCAGACATGAAGAATTTATTACAATTCTAACCACCTCACTGCCAACCTGCTCAGCTGTGTAACTGACAGGAAGAAGCAGTAGCCCAAGGCATTCATTTGAATAAATGTGGTCCCCAGGCTGGACCCAGGCAAACTCACTCACCACATATTTTGCACTCATCCTCTTTAAAACAGCTTCTCCTCAAGCCTTCCCACCCCCATTCTCTGGAGGATAAATGGTTTTCTCTGTCCTCTCTTGACTTAAGCTTCTTGAGGGTAGTGTCCACATCCTATCTACCTTCACATCCAAACATGTGGCACAAGATTGTCACACAGTGGGTGCTCATTCCAAGAAACAAGTACTTACTAAAGGCTCCATTTAGTAAGAGAACCTATAATATCACAATGCCTTCTGCCGAGTTTCTGCTATTGTATTGCCAGAGATGAAACAAAATGATAATAATCAGCACTAGTAGCATTCAAAGAAATGATGAACCTACTTATTTGAGTTTAAAGTAGCCATAGAGGAAATTTAGGAGTTCATCAACTGTATGTCTGACAAAGACCTAACATCTAGGACCTACAAGGAATTCAAACATGCTCCAAAAAAAAAAAAAAAGAAAAAGAAACAAACAACTCCATTAAAAAGTGGGCAAAAGATATGAACAGACGCTTCTCAAAAGGAGACGTATGAGCAACCAACAGATACATGAAAAAGTGCTCAGCCTCACTAGTCATCAAAGAGATGCAAATTAAAACCACACTGAGATACCACCTAACTCCAATCAGGATGGCCATCATCAATAACTCAAAAAATAACACATTTTTGTTGAGTAGAGAGGATGTGGTGAAAAGGGAACACTTCTACAGTGTTGGTGGGAGTATAAAGTAGTACAGCCTCATGGAAAACAGTGTGGTGACTCCTAAAGGTTCTAAAAATCATACCTTCCATATGACCCTGCAATCCCCCTACTGGGAATATACCCAGAAAAACTCAAATCACTCTATAAAAAAAGATACCTGCACACGTATGTTTGTCACAGCTTTGTTCGAAATAGCAAGAACATGGAACCAACTGTGCTGCCCATCAAAAGAGAACTGGATAAAAAAATGTGGTACATATACACAATGGAATATTATGCAGCCATAAAGAAGAACAAAATCATGAACTTTGCAGCAACCTGGATGGACTTAGAGTTTATAATACTGGGTGATCTTTCACAGAAACAAAGAACTGA
>CAUYQG010114125.1:0-17051 GCA_963574415.1 Tarsius wallacei
AGTTGGAGTCTCACTCTGTCACCCAGACTGGAGTGCAGTGGCCGCTCCCGGCCACTGCAGCCTCAACCTGCTGGGCTCCGGCAATCCTTCCACCTCAGCCTTCCAAGTAGCTAGAACTACAGGTGCGCGCTACCATGCCCAGCTAATTTTTCATTATTGTAGAGTTGAGGTCTCGCCAAGTTGCCTAGGCGGGTCTCGAACCCGCGGGCTCAGGCAATCCACTCACCTCAGCCTCCCAAGGCGCGGGATTACAGGCTGAGCCACCGAGCCCGGCTTATATACAGATTTTTAGAACACTTATTTTTACTTATACGGAAAACATTTTCTCTTGACATTGAATATTCCTCAGAACACATTTTAATAACTTGATAATATTCCATCAGATGGACTTAATATAAATATCTGCATTTTGGAATATTTAGTTTCTTACCAGTTTTTATTCTTATAGATAACACAGTAATAAGCCACTTTCTACACACATTGGTGTCTGCTTCTCTTTTTCTTGAAGATGGCTTCTTAGAATTCAAAAAGAAGATTATTTTTCAGGGCTCTTGATATCTTCTGTGAATGTATTTTCCTGAAGGGATTAGTATAAAGGGGAAAAAGTGTGTGATTCTTGGTCCCATTTTCTCAAGTGAACACTACAAGGCTGCCATGATTCTGTAACTTCTCAATTTTGTTTAGAAATACCCTGTTCTTCTGTCCTTAGAACCCCTTCCTCTGTCCTCCCTTTATTATGTAACCAGAAAATAAAACACCTAGTGTCCTGCATTGCTTACACTGATTCAAATACCAACCCTCACCATCATGACTGAGGACTTTTAGAACATCTGAAGTGTGAGGGTTGGGTGCCTGACTCTTTGAACTTGTGGTCAACTGAAACCTCCTGAATCGAAATGTACCTAATGTCTAATTAACTCATAAGCTAAGTGTTGATTATGCAAATAAAAATGAATGTGTTAATTCACCAACAGTGTACTTACGTGTGTGAATAGTTCTTCAGGTCAGAACCTGAATGAGAATCAAAGTGAGGGACATTAGCCCTGGAGTGTTAAGTCCTGAAGAGTTTGTTCCATGGTGTCTAGAAGCCACTCCACTTTGATCCTGGTGGGGGCCACGGTCTCAACAGTCAACACTGGGCCTGGGGCTCCTGGGTCAATTATTCTGAACGCGTCGGCAGCGGGTGGACAGGGGGAGGAATGGAACTTGTGGAAACAGGGAATCACAGCATTTGAGGCAGACAAAGAGGCCTTGAGACATCAGGAGAGTTTATTCAGAGTCGGGGGTGTGGTTTGGGGGAGTTGATTTAGAAAGGAGTGACTGGGTTACAACAGAAAGGTGGCCTGAGGCCGTTTCACCAAGAGACGGGAGGGACACACTGTCCTAATCTTCAAATCGATTTGCCCTTTATATTTAAGTCCATTGACTTAAAGGGAAACTTTGTGTTACGAATTGAATTGGTGAATGTCCTTAGATGAACCAAAAAGTGATGGTGCCGGCTTGTTTAAGCAGAAGAGGAATTAGTCAAAGAATGTTGCCAGGGAGTCTGCAGAAATAGCTTGGAAATGGACAGCACCAGGGGAGTCTCAGCCCCAGCCAGCTCCTCGCCCAAAGCTCCCCATGTCCCAGCATGCTCCTCTCCGGCCATTGCTCACTGAAGAATGCTCTGAATCACTTTGACTTTTAAAAAATCACCCTCTTTAAATCAACTTCAAATTGCTTTGATTTTTAAAAAATTCCCCATTATACATGTTCATTACATGAACATGTACAATGTTCATGTAATGAATTCGCATGTGTACCCCCTGAATCTAAATTTTTTTTTTAATTGTGATGGATGCAGTGGTGCATGTCTGTAGTCCCAGCTACTTGGGAGGCTGAGTCAGAGGATCACTTGAGCCCAGGAATTCAAGGCTGTAATGTGTGATGATAGCACCTGTAAATAGCCACTGCACTCTGAACTGGGCACCATAGCAAATAAAAAAAAAAACCAACTTCTTTTTTAGTAGTAATATACTTGAAATTATACATCGAAGTTACTTCCATTATTTTTCTAATGTCCATTACAGTAAGTGCAAAGGTATAAGGGTTATTTTAAATGATTGGCTGGATACCCTCTGAAATCTCCCAGGTTCCACCTGTAGCTCCTTGGGAAGCCCTACTTCAAAGTAAACAAAGGTTGGAGGAAGGAACTTTCTATAACATAGGAAACCACCGCTTTAGATATATGCGTTCCATGAGTTGGAAACCGCCTGTGTCATTCCTATCATTGCTGTAACAAATCACCACAAAAAGAATGGCTTAAAACAATGCAAATGTGTGGCTCATGCCTGTAATCCCAACACTGAGGGAGGCTGAGGCAGGTGGATTGCTTGAGCCCAGGAGTTCAAGACCAGCCTGGGTAACATAGCGAGACCACATCTCTACAAAAGATTTTTTTTTTAAATTAGCTAGGCATGATGGTAGTTCCAGCTACTCAGGAAGCTGAGGCAGAAGGGTCGTCTGAGCCCAGGAGTTTGAGCCACAGACATGCCACTTCGCTGCACTTCATCTGGGTGAGAGTGATACCCTGACTCAAAAAAAACCCCCAAAACCCGAAATGTATCATCTTACAGTTCTGGAGTCAGAAGTCCAGATGGGTTTCATGGGATAAAATAAAAGCACTGGCAGGCCTGCATTCCTCCCAGGGGTTGAGGGAGAGTCTGTTTCCTTGTTTGCTAGTGGCCGCCTACATCCCTTGGCTCGTGGCTCCTTCCATCCTCCAAGCCAGCCTTAGCCAGGAAGTCCTTTTTCACCGCATCTCTCTGACTTCTGTTTTCATCACTTCTCTTTTTCTGCCTCCCAGACTCCCACATCCACTTATAAGGATACTTGTGGTCATGTTGGACCCACCTGGATAATCCAGGGTCATCCTTCCATCTTGAATCCTTGACATCACCACATCTGCAAGGTCCCTGTGCCTTGTAAGGTGACATATGCATGGGTTCCAGGGCTTAGGACATAGACAAATTTGCCGGCCACAGTCTTCCCATTACACGGCCCCTGTAATACCCACTCAGTCTTGAGCCATTGAGATGATGGCTGTGGATACCATGGGGCACCAAGCTCCAGCCGGTGAGTGCATGTGCCTGGTTCCCAGAGCAAGGCATGGCACCCTCCCATGGAAGCTTCCCCTGTAGTCAAGGAGGTCTGCTCTCAAGGTCTTTTCTATGTACGAGGGGGACCCCCAAAAACCCCAGAACTATCTTTTGGAGGGCAGGCCATTTATAGAAGAGGTTTACTAGGTAAGTATTCTAGGAATTCATCGGCATCCATGGACCAGCTAGCGTTGCTGTAAGATGCTGCGTTCAGCTTCAGTGAATTTTTTTTGAATATTCTTTCAAAGCGTTTGCCCATTTCATGATGGGTGATTTACCAACACACTTGCCCACACCGCAATGAGTG
This sequence comes from Tarsius wallacei, assembly GCA_963574415.1. Lineage (NCBI taxonomy): Eukaryota > Metazoa > Chordata > Mammalia > Primates > Tarsiidae > Tarsius > Tarsius wallacei. Next base: position 3,445 of record CAUYQG010114125.1, read on the forward strand.
TTCAGCAGTTTTTGACCAAAGATAGCATGACCCCTGTGCCCAACCCTCCCTATTCACCTGATCTTACCCTAAGAGGTTTTTTTTATTCACTGATGAAAAAAGTCCTCAAAGGGAAATGTTTCGCCAATGTGGAAGAGATGAAACAAAAAACGGCAGAAGCACTAAAAGGCTTCCAAATGGACAAGTTCAAAAACTGTTTTGAGCAGTGGAAAAGGCGTCTCCATAGGTGTATTGCATCCAGTGGAGAGTACTTTGAAGATGACTGAAGTTTAAACACGTCAGAATAAATACACAAGTTTTAATAAATAAGTTCCAGGTTTTTTTGGGGTCCCACCTCGTATAGCTCTGCCATGGGTGATGGGGTCACCCTTCCTGGCTGGGCCAGCGGAGATAGACTGTGCCAGTCAGGGTGTGCATAAGGCATATTCTTGTATCCAAGAGAGGATTGGCTCATTCAGTTATCTGAAGACCTGGCTGGCACCAAGCTTCACCAATCCCATGATCTGTGGCTGCCTGCAGGAGGCTCTGGGCAGCACTCAGAGCATCGCTGGCTGCAATGGTGTCTACAGGGTTGAGAGTGCGTAGTTCCCTGCCTTTGTCCCCAGAAAGGCTCCTCATGAGCTTTTGCAATTAGGTGAGTCACTGATTCGAGCTACAGAAGCTTCAGTGGAGTTTTTAGATCTCAGCCATGTCCCCGTGTTCTGGCTCATAAAACAGGGCATCTAGGGTGACAGAAATAGCTTGGAAGAAGTGATGCTGGTCAGTTCATGGAGGAGCCACCACAGCAGGTGTATCTGCCTGTGAAATGCTCAGAAAGTCCCAAGTGGTGGTTCTAGATGGTTGGCCAACCCCTTGCCAACCATCTCTATCCATACCTCCTTCTTCAAAGGCATAAATTGCAAGCTCATGCTCCAAATCTAACAAAGGCATTTTGGCATACAAGCACACCTTCAAAGCATGTCCCTGGCCCTTCTCACCATAACTACATCTCCCCATGAATCCCCTACCATAGAAAGTGTCTACTTCTGAGACGATGGCCCTGATTTGGAAGCTGAGGTCTGATTCTGGCAGACAGCTAGTGGCTTAAGATGTCTGATGTTGATGCTTCAAGGGTTCTGGAAGTCATTCTAGTCTGTGAATTTTATTTTATTTTATTTATTTTTTTGATTTATCTTATTTATTCATTTATTTATTTCGCTCAGACTGGAGTGCAGTGGCACGCTCCTGGCCACCGCAGCCTCGACCCGCTAGGTTCCGGCGATCCTTCTGCCTCAGCCTTCCAAGTAACCAGAACTACAGGTTCGTGCTACCACGCCTGGCTAATTTTTTATGTATTATAGAGACAAGGTCTCGCCAAGTTGCCCAAGTGGATCTCGAACCCACGGGCTCTGGCCATCCACTCGCCTTGGCCTCCCAAAGTGCTGGGATGACAGGCTGAGCCACCGAGCCTGGCTAGTCCGTGAATTTTAAACCAGGGCTATGCATGGGCACCAGCAGCCCCACAAAACCCCCAAAATGTTTGAAAATCGACAGTGTGTGCAAGAGTACATCCATATGCAGTCCTCTTTAACATGTAGTTGACCTATAGCCCTGGAAGCCTGAGAGCAATGCTTGTAGTCACCCCCTGGTATGCCAGGGCCCCCTGGGGAAACTAACATTCATAGAAGCTCAAGTCACTGATAGAAAATGGTGTAGTATTTGCCCTACACCTATGCCCATCTCCTGTACACTTTAAATCAATTTTAGATTACTTATGACACCTAATACAGTATAAATGCTACACGAATCATTGTTATAATATATTGTTTAGGGAAAAATGGGGAGAAAAAGTCAGCACATGTTCAGCACAGAGGCAACCTTCCACTAAAAAAAAATTTTCCACCTCTAGTTGTTTGAATCCATGAATATAGAACCCACGGATATGGCGGGCCATATCCCAACTTTAGCTGTAAATCATTGAGATTTGGGAGGTTTATTATATAGCATTATTATGGAAAATTGGCCAACATCCTAATTCCCTCTTGTGAATATGTTATTTATAAGGTGAAGAGACTTTACAGATGTGATTAAGTTCAGGATATTGCAGTAGGGAGGTGATCTGAGGGACCCAGTGTGATCACAGGGTCCTTATACAGTGGACTGATGGACCCGATGTCCATATTAAAACATTTTCACAGACTAAGCAGACAAATCACAAATGGAGAGGCCAGATGCAAGGCAATAGGGAGGAATGGGGACTATAGCTCATTGGAGATTTTGGGTGTCCCACCAAAAGTCATGGAAATTTTATATTTGCAGTTGTCATGAACAACACACACCAGTTGAGTTCAGTTCAGGGACAGCCAACTTATATGCACTGAAGAACCGGGGGAGAGCAATGCAGCCTGCAGCTGTCCATGTCAATCCGGGGCCCAGACTGAAGGTCAGGGATATTCTGGGTATGGTCTTCTCATAATGACTCTCTACCCAATCACCTGACCCCACAGCAGGTGTCATGTCCAGTGACAGCCCATTGGCCCAAGTAAGTCACATGACCAAGCTCACCATCAGTGGGGTGAGAAAGTACTCTCTTCCCATGATGGGCAGCCTAGCAGAGGGGATATTTGCTGCACGATAAAACAGTCATCCCACCTGAGCAAGTCTAAGGGCTGCTCAGCTCAGAAAGTTCCCTTATTGTTGAAGAGTTCTTACAGTTTCCGTCCGTGGGAAGAGCTGAATTTCCTTTCTGCCAGGTTCATTTCCCCCACAAATATTTCTCAAGTGCCTGGCACTTGCCTGTCATGGAGCTATGGTGACAGTCTGTGGCCAAGAGTCTTATCAGGGAGTTCAAGGAAGAGATACTTGAAGACTTTCCTCGCTATGAACTCAGCACAGATGATAAGCCACATGGTGGTTAACATGCAGTGAATGATGGCGCTTAAGTGGGTGAGGAAAGATGTACTTTATTCATTTAATAATTATAGCTGAGACAAGCAGTGCTCACTATGCCTGGCACCCCTCCAGTTGCTTTGCAAATATACACTTCTAATACTCCCAACAACCATTTGAGGCAGATGCTAGCTATGATCTTAATTTTACATGTGGAGAAACTGAGACACATACAGTAACTTGTTCAGATCCACTTGGTAAGAGGTAGAGGTGAAATTCAAACCTAAGAGGTCTGCCCCAAAGAAGAAGCCATTGTTTATGCTTGCTTCTGTCCTAATGAGAAATACACCCAACCAATCACCCAATGTAGTGGACTCTGCCCAGTTTTCCTTTATTTGTTTGTTTTTGTTTTTTGTTTTTGGGGGGTTTTTTTGAGTTGGAGTCTCACTCTGTCACCCAGACTGGAGTGCAGTGGCCGCTCCCGGCCACCGCAGCCTCGACCTGCTGGACTCCGGCGATCCTTCCTCCTCAGCCTTCCGAGTAGCCGGAATTACAGGTGCGCGCTACCACACCCGGCTGATTTTTTTTTTTTTTTTATTGTAGAGATGAGGTCTCGCCAAGTTGCCCAGGCAGGTCTCGAACCCGCGGGCTCAGGCAATCCACTCACCTCAGCCCCCCCAAAGGCGCGGGATTACAGGCTGAGCCACCGAGCCCGGCAAGATTTTTAACTTACGTAATCTACCCTAGCGGTCTTTTATTTATAGTTTTTGCCTTTAAAAGCAAGCTTTAAAGAGGACTTCCCCATCTTTTCTTCAATTATTTTTATGGTTCATGTTTTTGCATTCTTAATTTGTAATTTCTCGGGAATTTAATATAAACAAGTACAAAGTGGGCCTAGCCTTTTTTTTTCTCAAAATGGCCAGTAAGAGGTCTCAACATCATTTATTGAATGTCATCTGATTTCCATGAATTTGAGTCTATTAATCTTTCTTTATGCCAGAACAATACTGTTTTAAGTTCTATAGCTTTATAAAATGTTTTAATGCCTTTTAGAGTAAGTTTTTTTCATCAGCAAGACAAGTGTTTTCTCACATCCCCAAGTAAATTTTCTGTTTTCACCACAGAAATTAAGTGTATACATTTATTTATGTCTTTTATGAAAGAGAGTGTATCAACTTATTTTATGTTTTCTTCTTTTTGTGTTTTCTAGCTGTTTTTGTTTTCCATATTTCATTCTATTGTCTGTGTTGTATTAAAATAAGAAGAATGCTCTATTTGCTTGACTTTTCGGTAGTAATTTGCAATTCATAGATTCTATTTTTAATTCTTCTCCTAGTGTCTTTAGGCTTAGAAAAGGAATTCTTAAATCTTTGTTTCATATCAATGGCAAGAACATAAACCTTTTTATAAACCTCATTTTTTTTTCATAAACCTCCTTTTTTTAATGTTTCGTTCTGTGTTATCCAGACTCAGGGTTTGCCAACAGACAAGGTAGGTGGAATTTGCTGGGCCCTTTCAACCAAAACCTGAAGATTGACTTGAGAGAGGCACCCCCAGCGGACATTTGTTGATATGTTTTTTCGGGATCCAGAGATGCATTTCATGCAACCTGCAATCGTCCCAAATGGCGAATTTTCTAAACAAGAGAGTCAGATGCGGTTGGCAGTTTCCCTCCAACAGCGTCCGACCTGTTTCCATCTCTGCTCACCACGTGGAGGGGACTACCCAGGCCGCAGTACTTCTGGCAGGCTCCTGCAGCATCCTGTTCCAGTGCATGCTGGGAGCTGCAGTCTCCCTGTGTGTGCTAAGCGCGACGCTGATAGGGTAAGAGGGGGCTGAGTGCAGCACATGCAGAACGTGATCCCTGCACAGTCGGAAAACAGCAATTGGTTTTCCACATTGTCAAGGCTGCACCTGAATTATGTATAGACACCGAAGGAAGAGTCTAAGTGATTCCTTCCTTCTCTGGGACCATCTGCCCTGTGCTCCTTCAAAAGGTGGAACTTGCAGGAGGCAAATCTAACAGCATGCTTCCTAATTCTCCTCTGTCTGCCCCAATGCATGCCTACAGCATTGTCTTATTTATGGTTTCCAACGCTGTTGTCAGTTTTGTGTTTTGGTCCATCCTCAAGCATTTTAATGGGAAGGCGGAAAGCACTGCATCAGAACAACATTCTGCTACCATGCTAACCTAGAAGCTGTCTCTCTCTCACTCTCTCTCTCTCTCTCTCTCCAAAGTATATGCTGTAACTTAAAACCTGCCTAAGTCAGGAAATGCAAAATTTGCAGTTCTTGTGGGAATATTATATCACCATCTTTGCATTCACTTAAGGTATTTCACTTAAGGGGCAAAGTAGTAATCCAAGATACTTCCTATTTTACGTGTATAAATGCAATAGTTGTAGGTTAATATTTCATTAGGACTGAATTGAGTATTTACAGATGTGCGTACTAAAAGTGACTATCTTGACAGTGCACTAGTTGGGGGATGAGGCAAATCCATCCATTTCAAAATGATTTGTACTAACCATAATGGTGTCTCGTTTAGAGACAGTATTGTATCTGTATGTTTCTTTCGGTGGGACATAGATTCCTGCTTTTTTTTTTTTTAAAGAAGTCCTGCATAGTGCCTACCCATGTGAAAGATGTTTTCACTCTGTCGCCCAGGCTGGAGTGCAGTGGCACACTCATGGCCATCCCAGCGTCAACCTGCTGGGCTTCGGCAATCCTTCCACCTCAGCCTTCCAAGCAACCAGAACTATAGGCACGTGCTACCACGTCCAGCTAATTTTTTGATTTAGTGTAGAGACGAGGTCTCAGCAAGTTGCCTGGGCTGGTCTTGAACTCACAGGCTCAGGCAATCCACTTGCCTCAGCCTCCCAAAGTGCTGGGATTACAGGCTGAGCCACCGAGCCCAGCCTGTTTTACTCTTTGAACTGATGTTTCTTTCCTATGGAGTGCCATTGCTCTATGCTATGTTATTTTAACGCTTGTTTTGATAACTCTGTCTCTGCCAGCAGTACGAGCCTGGGCAAGTCCTGCAACTAAGTTCCATCAGCTGTAAAGTGAGGCAGGGATACGTGGGGGAGAGAATATGGGATGTATGACAGCATCGATCTCTGATACTTTCTTGGCAGGGCACAAGCTGGAAATTTCAGGGAACCGCACGGTCATGGGAGTACAGAATGCAGAGCAAACACTGATGAATCTCTGTTGATAGATTCTGGTATAAGAAATCTGTGATCCAGATCCCACTAGACTCTGTGCTAGAGGGCCACAACTGGGGCATCGTGGTCACGTACAGGCACCTCATTTTAAGAGAAACACTACACCGAGAGAGTGAAATGTGAAGGACTATCCAGGTGGCAGAAATGAGAAAGAAACACACACACACACACACACACACACACACACACAAACCATGAATCAGAGAAAAAATAAATTGAGGAAGAAGAAGATTTTAAAATCAGAATATTTTAAGTGACTCTGGAGGAAAGATGCTATTGTTTGCCTCTATAGCTCCAGGGAGCAGAACTAGAAATAAAGCCCAGAAGCAGGTATGTGTTAGTTTGGGTGGGGGTGGGAGGGGTGGGAGGGGGTACAGTGTGACAAATCTGACTTAATGTAAGAAGGGATTTTCTCACCATTGAGGTTGTTTAGCTACGAAAGAGGATGCTTGCTGAGTCCATGCGTTTCCTTAGTAAGGTACTAAGGTTGGAGAGACACAGATCAGGATTCCTATTTGCAGGACACCAATCATTAGATGATCCCTAATGTCCTTTCTAACGCTAAGATTTCTATTTCAGTTCCCTATTAGAGTATGGGATTTATAACCAAAACATTATCATATTAAAACACCTGTAACACTTTTATGTACAATCAGACAATGCTGCAATAGAGATTTGTATCATGGAGTCATATGAATCACAGGGGAATATTCTTGAAAAGGCTTATTCTTTGTTCCAAAATTTCAGAGCTAGTTTTTTTTTTTTACCCCTTCTTTCCTTTCTTTCTTTATCTCTCTCCCTTTCTTTCTTTCTTTCTTTCTTAAAACAGAGTTTATTAGCAAGAAGAAGAGAAGGAAAAGGGAGGATTCATGGTGGGGAATATTTACCCTCAATGTGGGTGAGAACCATCCATCTTTCCCCACCCTTTCCTCCCCTTCCCCTTCCATCCCCCTAATTCTGGAGTGAGATGCCCCTCCTCTCCTGCCCTTGGGCATCAGAGCTCCAGGTTCTTCAGAACTTTGGACTTGCGCTAGCAGCCTCCCAGGGCTCCCCAGCCTTGGGATTGAGAGTTAGACCATCGGCTTCCTTAGTTCTTGGCCCTTTTGACTTGAATGGCGTCTCACTACTGCTTCTGGTTCTCCCACTTGCAGACGGCCTATCATGGGACTTCTCAGCCTCCATAATCATGTGAACCAATTAATTCCCCTAATACATCTCCTCTCATATGTGAGGGGGACCCAAAAAACCCAGAATTATCTTTTGGAGGGTGGACCCTTGTAATACAGGCTTTCCCTACTAGGTAAGTGTCCTAGGAACCCATCAGCATTAGGTAATCAGCTAGCATTGTTGTGAGAGGCTGCGTTTGGCTTCAGTTAAATTTTTTTTGGAGATTCTTCCAACGTGTTTGCCTATTTCCTGATGGGTGATTTATGAGCATACCTCCCCACACTGCGCTGAGTGTTCAGCAGTTTTTGACCAAAAACACTGTGGCCCCCAGGCTCCACCTTCCCTATTCATGCAGTCTTGTCCCAAATGACTTTTTTTTGTTTCCCCAGATGAAAAAAGTCCTCCAAGGGAAACGTTTTGTTGATGTGGAAGAAGTGAAACAAAAAACAGCAGAAGCACTAAAAGATATAAAAATAATAAGTTCAAAAACCTTTGAGCAGTGGCAAAATGCATCTCAATATGTGTATTGCATCAAATGGAGAGTACTTTGAAGGTGACGGGTTTAAACATGTAAGAATAAATGCACACTTTTTTATAAATAAATTCTGGGATTGTTTGGGTCCCCCTCATATTTCTATCTAGCTATCCTATTGGTTCTCTGAAGAACCCTGACTAATACAGAGAGAAAGGCAGGAGAACAGGTAGTGTGCCCAGAATTCTTCGTCAAGTCCTCAGCTTGGAGTGGGGCGAAATATTAGAAAGGTTACAGGGAGTTCTAGGGGGAGGCAGGGGTTTATTTTGCTTCATGTTTGGGGCTCTGGAAGGAGCTCATCTCTAAGGCTGCACTGCCCCAGCCTGTGGGGTCACCTCAGAGTTGGTTGGTGAGGCAGCATGATCTTTAGAGGCAGAACTGGATTTTGGCTCCCCTGAGCAGCTGCTGGTATTGATGTGGCATGGTAGGACCTAGAAGTCCTACACGCCCCCGAGTGGGTGCATGTTCAGAAGGTTGCTAAGTTGAGAGATGATGAGTCTACCTTGGGGCCTGTGAAGATCAGTGGCAAATAGTTAGACTTGTCCAGATGGGTGGAAGACAAGGCAGAGCCTCAGAGGGGGCTGCGATGTCCACAAGGGCTGAAGGGCCAGTCAGCAAGGGAGCACCACAGTGGCTTCATCAGTTGAGAGACCAGACCACAGACAATGGCAGAGAAGGCTCATAGGGCAAAGGGAGACAAGTCAGACAAAAGACACCACTGCCACAGAGGCCGGTAAGGACTCAAGGGCCACATAGGAGGACAGATTCAGATCTAAGACCTTCCCACAGCCAAGGACACTGAGCCATACCCCTTCCTCATACACCCAGGCATCATCTTGTGTAGGGTATCAGAGGTAGAGCATTTTTTAGAGCGTTGCCTAAAGGGATTGAATATTTTCTTATGGACATTTTAAATTCTATGGACATTGCACCACACCAGATCATCAGATTGAACTAAAATTTAGGAGATTTTTTTCCTGCTTCCCTGCAGATGCAGGGGAGGTCTCATTAAGACCTAAAGATGGAGCATTATCTCTCCATTTTAGTTAGCGTATGAATAAATTCTTGACTCCATTACAAATGCCAATAAGCATAAACACTGTGACATTGACTTTGTGGGCAGACTCTTGTATTCCCAGTGCCTAGGGTGGTGCCCAGAACACAGAATGTGCCGAATAAGTATTTGCCCAATTAATAAATGAATGAATAGCAATTTTCAGTAATGGGATAGAAGAACATTTTTACAAACTCAGATATATTATTGTAGAAATATCAGTCACTTCCTTGGTTCAATGCAGGCTCTCTGGGGAATCTATACAATTCAGGCTCCGTCTGAAACAGGACCAGCAAGATAAGGTATCTCATCAGGGAGAAATTGAAAAGATGAAATGGAGTAGGAGGGACCAGCATCAGAAAGGACTGTGTAATAAAGGTCACAGAGAGGAGACGGAAGAAGAAAATCAATGAAGAGCAGCAAAAGACCGAGAAAAAAAATGTGTAATAGCTGAAGTTAATTTAAAGCCACGACAAGCGGAGTTGGGTTTAGATTATGTGTGCGACGCCTAGTACAGTCCATTTTATTTTTATGCAATATCCTTAAAACTCCATGTCATAAAGCACTTAACATAAAGCACTCAATAAGAGAATCAATTATAGACTGGAAGAAACATAAAAATAATTTAACATTTTTTTCCCATTGCATTTTTATGCCAATTAATTTCAAAATGAGTTGCTGGTTTGTTGATTTGCATTTTTGCCGTTGAACACAATTCTATTCTTTGCAAGGCTAAAAATGTCCCACTCATTCTAAATACCTTTTCCTTCCTCACCCACCTCTTCCAATTCTTTTTATTTTACCCACAGAGTATGTCTCTTTTTTCTTTCAATTTTATTTTATTTCATTTGAGTTGTGGGGTACAAGTGAGGATTTACTACATAGGTAAGTTGCACACAGGTGAAGTTTGGGCTTCTAGCAGGCCCTCTCTCCCCCTGATAGTGGAAACCCCAGTGTGTTGCCATATGCCCCTTCTCCCCCCTACCAGTTTCCAGTGTCTGCCAATCCCACCCTTGTGCTTCTGTGACCAGTGATCAGTGCTAGCTTGTGAATGAGAACATGCGGAATTCAGTTCTTTGTTTCTGTGATAGTTCACTTAAGATGATGATCTCCAGCTACATTTCTGTTGTTGCTAAGGGCAAGATTATGTTCTTCTTTATGGCTGCATAATATTCCGTTGCCTACATGGTGTAACTCATACCTGGCCCAGCTCAGACTCTCAGCACCTCTTGCCTAAACCAGGGATGGAAGATACAGGTGACTCACACGCAACCCAGATTTCTCCATTGAACGCCAAGCTACCTCCCAAACGCCTTCACTGGATGTCGAATAGGCATCTCAAACTTAGATTTTTAAAACCAAGTTCCTCACTTATCCCCAAATCTGTTCTTTAGGTAGCCTCCTCCAATCTCAGTAAATGGCAATTTTACTTTTCTGATTGTTCAGATCAAAAACCTTGGCGTTGTCCCCCTGACTTCTTTCATTCCTCAACACCCTGCATCTATTCCTTCATTGAATTCTGCAGGCTCTTCAGAATACAGCCCAAATCTGGTGACTCTGTGTCACCCTGCAACTCCCACCCTGGGCCAAGACCTCACCATCTTTTATCTGGATTATTGCATTATTGCAACATGTTTTTTTGTTTGTTTGTTTGTTTGTTTGTTTTGAGTCAGGGTCTCACTCTCTCGCTTAGGCTGGAGTGCAGTGGCACAATCACAATGATCACGCGTCACAGCAGCCTCAACCTTCGGGGCTCAGGCAATCCTTCCACCTCAGCCTCCTGAGTAGCTGGGACTACAGGCACATGCCACCATGCCCGGCTAATTTTTAGATTTTTTTGTAGAAACATGGTCTTGCTATGTTGCCCAGGCTGGTCTCAAACTCCTGGGTTCAAGCAATCCACCAGCCTCAGCCTCCCAAAGTGCTGGGATTGATTACAGGTGTGAGCCACCATGCCCGGCCCTGCAATACCTTTACAGCTGGTCTCTCTTGGCCGCCCTGGGACAGCCAGCGTGGCCTCTCTAAACTGTATTACTCCTCCACTCAAAGCCCTTTACTAGTGGTCCATCTACTCAGGACAAAAGCCAATGTCCTCACCATGGCCCGTGAGGTCCTCTATAACCTGACCATCGCTTACTTTTCTTACTTTATCTCCCTTCACTTTTTCCTGTCTTATTTTGATCCAGACACACTGGTCCCCATGCTGCTCAGAAAAGAGGTGAGGTGTGTGCCTGCCTGTGGGCCTCTGCCCTCGCTATTCCCTGAAACTGAAATGTTCTTGCCCAAAGAGAAGCACAGCTCACCCCTCACTTTCTTCAGGTTCCTGTCCAAGAGGCACCTGTCAAGGGAGGTTCCCTGATTACTCTCATTAAAATAGCAATTCCCTCATTCTCCTCCCCGGCCCATTTCCCAGTCTCCTTAACCTGCTCTATTTTTCTATATACTCCTCGTCTCCATCTAACCTACTATAAGTACTTTTATTTTTATTACTTGTCTGATCCCTGAAGGTCCTCTTCTCCCCTTATAATTTATAATTTTCCCTTCCTTCCTTCCTCCCTCCCTCCCTCCCTCCCTCCCTCCCTCTCTCTCTCTTTCTCTCTCTCTCTCTTTCTTTCTTTCCTTTTTTCCTCCTTCTCTCTCTCTCTCTTTCTTTCTTTCATCAGAGTTTCACTCTGTTGCCAGGCTGGAGTGCAGTGGCATGATCACAGTTCACCACAGCCTCAACCTCCTAGGCTCAGGCAATCCTTCCACCTCAGCTTCCTGAGTAGCTGGGACTACAGGCATGCACCACCACACCTGGCTAATTTTTAAATTTTTTTGTAGAGATGAGGTCTCGCTATGTTGCCCAAGCTGGTCTCAAACTCCTGAGCTCAAATGATCCTTCCACCTCAGTCACCCAAATTGCTAGGATTACAGGAGTGAGCCACTGTGCCTGGCCCCATATAATGTAAATTTCATGAGTACCCTGGGGATTTTTGGGGGGGAGGGTGAGGAGAGTGGGTGGGTTATTTGTTCTTTATCCCCAGAATCTAAAACAGCGTCTAAAATTCTATTAACAAGAGAACGGACTGAAGAATTACAGTATGTTCAAATAAACTAAGGTATACTCATGTTATGGAATACTAGTCAACCGTTAAAATTAATAAACTAAATAAACTAGAACTATTAAAGGTAGAGGGTTAAAAGATATTTGTTGAAAGGTCGAATGACTGGTGGTTACTCAGCCACCCTTCGCTCCCCCTTGGAGCTCACATTTTATTCCAGGAAGGATCCACGAGAGTAACAGTAAGGTGTTCGGCCTATGACCTGGACAGATCCCTCTAGGAGCAATCAGGTACTTGGCAGACTACCTCAGTTAGGGGAGCAGATGTTGTGGGTCCAGGACGTGCTGACATCACTCCTGTGGCTGTCTTTCTTGGTCTTTCTAGCTTTCACTTCCCCTCCCCTCCCTCTCCCTACCATCACCATCACTGTGGTCAAGAAGCCCTCATGAAACATTTTCTAGTTCTAGGGCATCTGCTGATGGCAGTGGCAGAGCTCCAGGGTGTGGACGGCCTGATATTTTTAGGCAAAGAGAACGTTCAGCTGTGAATGAGCTCACCCACATGGACTAGAACAGAATAGTCCTGTTACTGCTGTGTGGCTGGCATGTCTGGACAGAATAGGAGACTTGATCCAATTAGTCCTTGCAATCGAAGGCCAAGTGCAATTAGCTAACTAATGCAGAGGTTAAGAGTATGGACTTTGACAGGTCTGAGTTCAAGCTCTGGGACTTTGGGAAAGCCACCTACATTATTGAGGCCTCCATTTTCTCATTTACATATTAGAAATAATATCAATGTTTGCTTCAATGTTAAATAAAAACTCAAGTCGAACACTGGGCATCTTAGCACATGGCTTGGCTCATAGCAAGGACTCAACTAGGACCCGATGCTGCAATGGTGACGGTGGTTACTTTCATCCCAGTTGTATAACAAAGGACCATGAGAGATGCCCAACAAGAGGAAAGTCACTGAACTTGTATCCTGCGCTCAAATGCTTAATGTGGACCATCTGAACTCTGAATTCTCAGTGACTCTGTTGTGTCCTTGAGGTTGCTGAGTGGTTAAAACTGGGGAGAGTCCATGAGACGGAGCCTGAGGGATTAAGAAACCAAGTAAATGTTTACGTGCATTTTATGTGCTTGGTCTGCTAAATAGCTTTGTTTTCATTGACTTGGCTCAAATTGATCAGTGATTTGCAGGAGAACTAACTATGCACTTCTATATATAAAGTTGATTTAGTTGTGTTTTTTTAAACTGCTTTGGTATTTGTGGGCATTTGGAGTATACTTTGTCACTCTTGAAAAGTCATGTGCTTTGCTCACAAATGGCTTTCTGACCATGCGACCATGGCTGAAGGAAATGTGGCCGACATGTTTGTTGTATCTTGGGCCAGCTTCTGTTTTGCTTGATGTATGTCTGTGGAGTTTTCACACGTATTAAACTAGAAATCCTTGGAAATAAAAACCAGGATATGACTCTCTTTTGCTTTTCTCCACAAAACCTAACTGAGGTCTGCACAGTGAGAGATCTTGAACACGGGGAAGTGCTTGAAAGCCTGAACAGTGAGTGGGACCGGCTTCCTTGCTCACATTTGCACGCTGAGATCTCTGCACGTTTGGGAATTGCAAATGACCTCTGTCTTCACTCCCCTGGGACTCATTCCTTCACATTCTTAGATCCAAAGGTCTTTGATGATATTATTTATTTATTTATTT
>CAUYQG010114126.1:0-14077 GCA_963574415.1 Tarsius wallacei
TCCAGCTACTCGGAAGGCTGAGGCGGAAGGATCGCTGGAGCCCAGCAGGTCGAGGCTGCGGTGGCCGGGAGCGGCCACTGCACTCCAGTCTGGGCGACAGAGTGAGACTCCAACTCAAAAAAAAAAAAAAAAAAAAAAAAAGTATCCTTTCTCCTGAAACCTTGCACAGAGGCAGTCAATTGAGAAATAATTGCTTGGAGGAGGACGCAGTATCAGAAACCTGGTCTGCAGGCCTTGAAGGCTGAAGGACAATGAACCAGGCCCCTGCTCATCTTCCTTGGGGGGGTGTCCTGTCCCCCCCAAAAAATTGAAAAACAAAGAATATGGCACAAACAAAAGTGATAAAGAAATGACGAAATTTGGTAATTATTGCCTCAGCACCAAGTAGGTCCCCAGAATGGACACATGCCAGGATTCCCTGATTTAGAATTAGCCTAAGTACTGAAGGAATTGGCTTTCAGAATCCATTGCTCATTAAGTTTCCATTGGGTCAACATCGAGTCAGGAGTCAAGTCAGAACCAGGTCAAGCTGAGGGTAGGATTTCACTCTGTTGCCCAGGCTGAAGCACAGTAGTACAATCATAGCTCACTGCAGCCTCAACCTCCTGGGTTCAAGTGATCCTCCCACCTCAGCCTCCTGAGTAGCTGGGACTACAGGTGCGCACCAACACACCCAGCTGATTTTTTTAATTTTTTGGGCAGGGTCTCACTATGTTGCCCAGATTGGTCTCAAACTCCTGGGCTCAATCAATCTTCCTACCTCAGCCTCCCAAAGTCCTAGGATTACAGGCATGAGCCACTGCCCTCAGCCATTTCTGCCATATTCTTATGACAACAGTACTATTATCTACTTAATTTTTTATACTTTATATCAATTTACCTTTTTATTTAGTCTCGTTATAAACAAAAGTACAGCCATGTGTTGCTTATGGCCAGGCTACATTCTGAGAAATGCGTTGTTAGGTGATTATGTTATTTTGCAAATGTGGTAGTGTGTCCTCACACAAACTTAGATGGGCTAGCCTGGGCTGTGCGATCCATCCTGTTACTCCTAGGAGCCAGCCCTGTCCAGCATGTTATTGTAGTAAACACTGTAGGCATTTATAGCACAATAGTACCTGTGTAGCTAACATAAATATACAAATCTAGAAAAGACACAGTAAAAAAGGATGGTATGAAAGACAGAAAACAGTTCACCTATCTAGAGTCCTTACCATGCATGGAGCTTGCAGGACTAGAAGTTGTCATGGGAGAGTCAGTGAGGGATAATGAGTGTGTGTGAAGGCCCAGGACATTGCCCAGCACTACTCTGGACTTTATGAACACTGGATGCTTAGGCCACAATAAGTTCATTTTAAATATCTATCTTTCTTCAAGAATAAATTCATCTTGACTTACGGCAGTATTTCTACTTTTTTAAACTTTTTGATATAATAACATAACTTAAAACACAATGTACATCTGCACAAAATATGTGTTTTCTTTATATCCTTATTGCATAGGCTTTTTATTTTAAATTCTTAAATTTGTTTTACTTTTTAAACTTTTATTAAAAACTAAAGCACACACACACATACACACTGGCCTGGCCTACACAGGGTTGGGGCCATCAGCATCACTGTCTCTCACTGCCACATCTCGTCCCATTGGAAGGTCTTCAGGGGCAACAGCACAGTGGAGCCATCACCTCCTGTGATGGCAGTGCCTCCTGGACACTACAATGTCACTAGACAGTAGCATCTGTCTCCATTGTAATCTTATGGGACCATCCTCACGTGTGCAGTTCGTTGTTGACCAAACCATCATTATGAGGCTTGTGCTATATATAAAATCACAAATCTAGTGAGCCAGTTATTTGTCTGATACATGTTAGAATGGATACATAACCATGAAAACAGCTAAGAAATGTATGCACGTTTTTGTGGACTTACCCCTGAAGTCATCTTAGGTGTCACTCACAATATGTGTCTCAAGTTGGAAGCCCTTTAACAGGGTGTTCCATCCAGTCTACAAGTAAAACTACAAAACAAAAAGCATACAGAATGACTCCTGTGTGCAGGGCCCACTCCTAGAGGGATAACTTAAATCCTAGTAGATAAGAAACGTTACATGCACGATGGCTAATTACCCAGAGCTGGATGAGTGCCATGAAGAGGTCGGGAGTCGGCAGCTGAGTGGACATAATGAAAAGTCTGTTTGGAGAGAGAAATTTCACATTGGAGGCTATAAGTCAGGATCACTCTTCCCTCGAGGTCACATCCTGGTTGTTTATGTAAAATCTCTGCAGAATGATCATGTATGTGTTAGCAAGCTTCACCATTCTCCATGACTTAGGGGGAGGAAAGAAGCAAAGTGCGTTTATGTTTGTCACATGACGGGTCAGGGCCTACAGCATGTGTTCTATGCTGAAACCATATTCTGAGGCTTCAGTCCAGAGTTTACAGGTAGCGAACCAGTGCCATCCACAAGGAGGAAGAGCATACAGCTATCAAATGACAACCATAACCCAGGTCTGCCTGACTCCATAGCCCTCGATGTGGCTACCCCACCATGTTTCTACCCTTGTTGTTGTTTGACCGTGGACCATCTTTCTTTCTGGAATGTTTTATGTATTATTACAATATAGGAGCAATGATATTTCTGAGCGGTCAAGAAGCACATCACATTTACCAACTTTGTTTCCAGTCTCTCCCACCAAGAAAGATTGACCAGTTCTCTTTTTCAGATATACCCCTTCTATTCTAAAATTGAATACCTAGGACATAGGAACTCAGTAAAGAGAGGCTTAGGGCAGATGGTTGACAGAGCCAGAGAATTGAAATACCATCTGTCACTATTATCTAGGTTTAATAATTGCCCATGCCGACCCACAGAAGTAGTCTACGAAATGGGTAGAGCTAGGTTTTTTATCTTCCTTTAACTCTCAGTCCTTGGGTAATACATCTTTGCTCCACATTGAGTTACACTTTAATACTAAAAAATATTGTTATAAATTTGGTTAGTAGCCAACCAGTCAACTGAGAGGATGAGATTGGATGGATGGATGGATAATGTGATGACTGATTTTAGCTACATGACAAAATAAATTCACAATATTAACTCTCTAGGTTTCTGTCCGTTGCCTTGTGATCCTGGTCAGAAATGTTGTCTGTGGTTTGAAAGGTTCAGATTTTCCAGGTTACAGCAAAGTCATTAAAAGAAAAAGCACACTTAAAAAGTAAAGCATGCTACTAATTCTTTGAATATGGAGATTGTGGTAAACAGATAGTAATTCTTGGAAGTTCTGGGTTGCCAGCTCTGCTGATCCCTAGCTAAGAAATGCCAAATGCCACCAGGAAGAATATAACAAACACTGTCACTGTTTGAAGGAGACAAACAAGGCTTCATGGTCATATTGTCCCTTGTCTGGTGGCCTCTCTGGACTTGTCGTCACTGATTTCTACGAATTAAACACCCAGTAGCTGAGAAACTGAGAGTGAAACTGTCCTTTGTGGCTCAGTGGTCAGTGAGCAGATGTCTTTAAAATGTCATGGGTGTCCTGCACACTTTCCCGTTGGTTACTGTGCTGGTGACTCCCCAGTATGAGCCCTCTCCCTAGTGACATCAACGACTGAGACCCCTCACCAGCTGAGCTGGATACCGAGGCACCAGAGAGCAGCCCCATCCCGCGAGAAGAGCCCATCACCTGGTGGGCTGGACACGTGCATGGAGTTCAGGCCCTCAGCTGGACTTTGAGATCTTCTCTTTCTTCTTAGAGATTTCCCTAACCCCTTGTTTTTCTTCCTTTAAAGAACCAGCCAAGTGGTAAGAACTCAACAGAGCATCTTCTCAAGTGAGGAAATACCCAAGATTTGGCCCACAGGAAAAGGTTCAGTCTTGGCTGAATAATACATACTGAGTGGCTCCAGGGAAGAGCAAATGGGTATTTCAGAAGTGTAGTCAGCACTGGTTTTTCAGATTCTTTATGTGCATCTTACTTTGACATGAACTTGAAACATGTTTGTTTTCATGATGTATACTGCAAAGCCGCCGGCCCAGCTGTTCCCTGGGAGCAGAGAGTGGGGCATTGCTGCATCTAGGCCCCCGCTCAGGGCCCCTCCAGTCCAACACCCTGGGTCGGCTGTTCTGTGTCTCTTGCACCAGCTGGGTTTTATCTGCTTAGTCCTCCTCGATCACCCTGCCCTTACGTCCCTTCCCCTTATGCCCAAGCCGTTGCTTCCACCCAGCATCGCCTGCTGCTGTTCCCTCCTGTGCTCCATCCCTGTTCTCCGACTCTCTCTATTTCCATCACTCCTTCACTCTCTGCCTCGTGGAGACCTCAACCCAACACGACAAGTCCCTGCTTCCTTGGACTTGTACTCTCAGTCTCCTTCATGTTAGCTAAAGCCAAGCCCTTCTTGGGGGTACTCTGTCCCCCAAGGAGGGAACTGTGTTTTCTTAGCTGTCTGCTGCTGGGGATGGCGTCCTGCACCTCTCCACTTCCTGCCGCCATCCTCTTAGGCTCCCATCTCCCAGCCTTAACTGCATGGCATGGGGACTTGCAGGACCAGTGGTTTTTAAGCAGAGAGACACTGCAGCCTATGAGAAAATGTCCCTTCTCAGGACACTGTGCCTTAGGGATATCACTTGAACATGTAGGGATCCTGGTGAAGAGTTCAAGCTTTCCACTCTCTTCTCAGGACACTGCTACTTGATCTTCCTCTCCTCCTCCTCCTCCTGTTCTGAGAAGCCCGTGTCCTTCGTCCTTGCAAGGCAGAGCCTGTGCCTGTGCTCTGGATCCTGCCCCTCGGCTCTCACTCCACCCTTCTTCCCTTCTGATTTGCCTCTTCGGAGTCAGGTCACACCTCGCCTCTGCATTCCAGAAAAGGCTCTCCTTCCTCTTCCATGCCCTCAGTCTCTTTCCCTTCGTGGCCAGATTGCTTAGAAGATTCGTGTCTCTGCAGGTGGCTTCCACTTCACCACTTGCTCAGTCCTTTGTCCCTTCCAGTAATAAAAATAATAGATAAAAATAATGGGTGACATTTACTAGGCACTTACTGTGAGCCACACATGGTACAGCTGACCTTGGAACAGCCGTGCAGGTCACTTATACACAGGTTTTTTTCAGTGAAAGGTACACCAAGGGCGCCTGCCTCTCCTGCTTCCCTTCCACCTCCTCTGCCTCTCTTGCCTCTGCCACCCCTGAGACAGCAAGACCAACCCTTCTCCTGTTCCTCCTTCCACCTCCCACCTCCTACTCAATGTGAAGATGACCAGGGTGAAGACCTTTTCGATGCTCCACTTCCACTTAAGGAATAGCAAATGTATTGTCACTTCCTTGTGATTTTCTTGATGACATTTCTTTTCTATAGCTTACTTTATTGGAAGAATACAATGCATAATACACATAGCATACAAAATATGTTAATCCACGGTGCATGTTACTGGTGAGGCTTCCAGTCAACAGTAGGCTGTTAGGAGTTAAAGTTGGGGAGAATTATAAGTTGTATATGGATTGACTACACAGGGAATTAGCACCCCTAACTCCCACATTGCTCAAGGGTCAGCTGCATACAGTGCTTTAAAATACACAATACTGTTTAAACCTCAGTAGCATTATGGGTGCTGTTGTCATCCCTATTCTGCAGGTAAGAAACTGAGGCCTGGGAAGGTTAGGTAGTGATTAGAAGAAGTTCTGAACCCAGGCTTGCCTACCTCATAGGCCTCCTGACAGGAGGCTGTACCTCAGAGGTTGCTGGTGGCCTCACCACTGCACCAGGGCCGCCTCTCCACTCTCATCTGCTTGGTGTCCGCAGCCTTTGAATCTTGTTGAGCACACATTTTCTTGGCTGGTGAGAAGAGCACGCTCCTTGGTGCTGTCTATATCCCTTTCCCTGGCTCTTCCTCACTTCCCTCTCCCAGACTTGTATGCTTCCAAAGAGCTCTGTCTGACAGGATGTAGATGACACTCGGGGCCACCATGAGGCCCTAGCGGGCTGACTCTCCGGCCATAGCATCTCTGAGATGTCACTGTTAGTGACGGTAACCTACCTTTTGGCCCCAGAACGTGTCTCAGTCCTGTCCTTTTTGGAACCCGGGCCCTTCTCTTGTCTGGGTGCCTAGCTGTCCCTCTCATCTTCCAAAGGCAAATCAAGAAGCTGCTTCTTGAACAAAGAGGCCTCCTGTGCCGTGTCCCACCTCTGCGACCCCACGGCATCTGTGTGTGTCTGCATCGTGGCCCTTTTCCAGCCATGTTCCTCCCATGTCCACAAGCTGTCCACTGTAGCTACAGGAATGATGCAGTGCGGAGACGTTCCTCCTTAGGAACGGGATGTCTAAGCCTGGCCCCAGCCCCGCTCTGCTAGCTTTATGACTGCAGGCAGCTGTCAGCCCCAGAGCTTAGTGTCTCCACCTGTGAAACAGAAAGCCAGGACACCATACTGTGCTTCCCAGAGGCCTCTGGTCCCTCCTAATGTGCCGTCCGGGGAGTTCCCAGTCCTTCCTGCTCCCACATTCTGCTTTGACCAGAGCAGCTTACTCTCCTCTTTTTCTCTCTTGGGCTTCTGAGATTTAGAAGGTTTTGAAACATCAGAGTAGATGATGTCTGGAATTCACTCCAAGTCTGATGTTTTGCTTCTAGATAGAGCCATGTCTTGGTTTTCTCTGGAACTCTCGCCATGTCCCGCACAGCTAGCACTTGTTGACAGAGCTTATCACACAGCCCTGTGTACTGTCCTGAGCACTTGGCATACGTTATTCCATTTAATCCTCCCAAGGGATTTGCCCTGGGACCCACGTCTGATCGTTGGCAGAGCTTGAACTCAGAGCTTTGTGACCTGTGAGCTATAACGAGCCGCACTGGCAAACTGGGTGAGCACAGGAGAGGGGGTGGCCATGTCCCAGCTGGCGAGTGTGTATGTGCGTGCAAACACGTGTCTCCCTCTCCGCCCTACTGTTCTTTTTAAAACATCTGCATTGCCATGTGGAATATCTGGAAAGGTCTCAACCAGCTCCACCTGGTGGAAAGACAGTGTGAGCCGCAAATGTAATTTTAAGTTTTCTGGTAGCCACATTTTAAAAGGTAAAAAGCATGTCAAATTAATTTTAACAGCCTATTTTATTTAACACAGTACATCCAAACTATTATATCATTTCAACATATAATGACCATAAAAATACGGATGAATGAGATATTTTACATTTTTGTTTTTGTTTTTACTAAGCCTTCAGACTCCATTGCGCATTTACACTTAAGCACATCTCAGACCCAGACTAGCCATGTTTCAGGTGCTCATAGCCACAGGTACTGTGTTGGATGGTGCAAGACTAAGCCATCAGATACAAGGAGAAAGGAGAAAGAGATGACTTGCTGCTTATTGGGAAAGGGGAGAGACAACCGGGCCCTCTCTCTGTTGTCCCACTCCCTTGTCTCCTACACCGTCTTTTCTGGCTTGGGTCAGAGCTGGAGGGGATGGGATCCTGGCACACGACACCAGCAGAGGCGAGGCTGATGTAGCCGCAGCCCTGCTTGCCTGGCATCTGTGAGGGACCCACCATCATTAGCATACACTCACAGTGGGGAGCCTGGCGGTTGTGGACCATTCACTCCACATACCACAAGAAGCAGTGCTGTGGGGGGGGGGGGGGGTAGTTCCTGATGCCAGTTAACTTTATTTTTTAACCAACAAATAAAATGAAATAGTCTGTTGTACAAATGCCAGACGATACTGAAGTACAAAATGTGCATGTTGTCTTTCCTGCACTCCTCTAACTCCCTAGGATACACCCAGATATACTTCCAGATCCTCTTGTTGCACCTGCAAGAGTGTGTGTTTATAAATACATCAGTACACACACACACACATCTGTAAACTTCGGTCACAGAAGTGGGCATACACTGTACTCCTCAACATTGCTCAGTCACTTTATGATATGTTGTGTCAGTACATAGATTTAACTCATTTTAAACCAGTGAATAACTACCAGTTCATGTATTTCATAATTTAACTAATTTACTGTTGATGGACATTAGAATTTGTTTATTTATTTATTTTTGTCCTGTTACAATGTTGCAGTAAAAATCCTTGTGCTTATTTTATGGAGCATTTGTCCAAGTATTTCTGTACAGTAGGTTCCAGAACTGAAATTACAGGGTCAGATAACATGTATATCTTTAAATTCTGCTAGCAAAACCAAAAAATTCCAACTAAGCTTTTTTTTTAGTTTAAGGTGGGAGGTAGGATATAGAGTTTCAAAGATTAAGAAATATTGTCAAGCAAAAAGCAGGATGAGAACTCTCATGTAGCCTTGGCCACCTCTTCTGCCCCCACTTTAAAATATCAAATGGAAAACGTAAACGAATATGGTAACTTCATAAAACTGTTGCTGAGCGAGGTTTGGTGCAGAAGGGACTCCTTTCAACTGTAAAATTCACTGTGGGTTTCCTTGTTATCAGTTGGGTAGAGATAGGGAAGGAGTCAACCTCATTTTGTCAGTTTAAAAAAAAAGAGAAACTCAGATAAAGTCCCAAGCGGCTTTTCAGACTCGTTTTTTCCAGTGCACAAGCAGTCCAGTTCCATAGGGCCTGGGCTTGGAGAATGATGTCTGCTGAATCCTGATATTCCTTCCAGGTGGAACTTAGAGCCTGGCCCCACCCTTTACGCCACTTTTCCTAATTAGTCGCCAGCACAAGCATCACTGCTTCAGATTGTGCCTTCTGGTTCTGCCCATTGGAATAATTCTGGATGCTCTTCCATGAGCCTCTTCCTCCTAACAAGAAAGAATCAGACTGAGAGTTTGTGGCCTACCTGGTTTTAAAGTTCAGGCCCACCTGGTCACACCTTTCAGCCATGGAAATCAATGAAAATATTTAGTGTGCGGCAGGAAGCCACCCACTTTTCATTATAAAGCACAGAAAAAGTAGACATTTTGAACACTAGCGGATTCTTACCAGTCTAATCTTTAGTGGGTGGCAAACTTCTTGTCTTCTTTTTCTGATGAACAAGAGGTACTTCCTGTAATAAAATAAACAAAATAAAAAGTATCACACCAGCACAAAATTTTTTTAGCTGGGTCTTCCACCTCTGATCTGGGTTGAGTCTGGCTTTGGTAACTCCTTCAAGTCATGATGTAACATTTACACTTGTTATTTTATAACGTTCCTGCAAATTTACTAGACAATAGCTACAGTAAGTGGTGCGTGGTTTTTCAGATAAATGTAAGTTCGTGAGATTTTATTGTATGCCTGCATATCCTCCCACAGAACAGTACAAAGTTACAGCAAATGGTGAAACGATAAAAGGATCTGCTAGATCTTGTCTTCAGTGGCAGGCTGTAGTGATAGTCTGTGGGTAACTGCAGTTGACCCCTGCCGTGGGGCAGAGTGTGTCTGTCTGATCCCCTTGCTCTGTTGTCTTGTGCTGAGGGGTCTGCCTTGCAGGTGGCCTTCACAGGGTGGCTGGGAGAGCCCTGCCCATAAGACCCAGTACTTGATGTAATTGTGAAGCACTGGGCATATTACCAGGCCTCCTTTCCTTCCTCCCTTTACCTCTTTTCTCCTCTTCCCTCCTTCCAATTCCTCCTTCTTCTCTTTTGTCTCTCTGTCCCTCTCTCTCTTCTCTCTTCGTTCTCTCCTTTCTCTCTGCCCCTCTCCTCACTCTCTCCCTCTCTCTCTTCTCTCTCTCTCTCTCTCTCTCCCTCTGATTTGAATCACAGGAAATATTTTCCACATGGTCTTTCATGTTGGCCACCTCTGGGAATATGTGACAGCATTGGTTTGTGACTTATTGCTCCAGTTTTGCTTGCCAGATTGAATTTATAAGCATTAGAGTTTGCGCATAGAAGCCAGGTGCCGTGGCTCACGCCTGTGTTCCCAGCACTTTGGGAGGCTGAGGTGGACTTGCAGACCAGCCTGGGTAACATAGTGAGACACCGTCTCTACAAAAAAATTTAAAAATTAGTTGGGCATGGTGGTGTGTGCCTGTAGTTCCCACTACTCGGGAGGCTGAAGGATCAATTGAACCCTGGAATTTGAGGTTATAGTGAGCTATGATCATGCCACTGCACTGCAGCCCAGCAATAGAGGGAGACCCTGTCTTTAAAAAAAAAGGGGGGGAATATACTCATAGACAGGATTAAGAGTTGTTGGCTGCTTCAGAATGTGTGTATGGACATGTATGAGCACATGCACTTCTATAATATGAGGAAGAAAGGTATGACAGAGACATCAATAGACATGCGGACTCTACTTCCTTGCAAAATGAAATTTGCAAGGGACAATTCAAAATGGCAGATTCCAGTGGAAATTAGATTTTACTGCAAACTGAGCTGGACACACCACTCTCCTCTTACCACTGCACAGTCCAAGCTTGCTGGACACTCCCTGTCCACAACCTGGGAGGAGTCCCAGAGCTTTGAGAGTCAGGCAGCAGGACCTGCCCCTTGTGTTTGCACTGTGCTGTTCAGCCATTTAATTGGTAATGATCTCACATTCTGATATTTCAGTATTCAGGAGACATGTGGAAGCCTGTTGCTTGGTGGAGTCATAGAGAATTCCAGGTATCAGCATGCAGTAAAGTTGATTTCAAAGGCACCCAGTGAAGTGGTATATAGTTCTTACTTAAAATGGCACTGAACTTAGACATTTATCATTTTTTCTCTAAACTGGTACCTTCTTTACAGATTGCATATTAGCAGCCTCTGGTTGCATTTAACTATGTGAGCCCTCCATCGAAATTAATTTAAAACGTTAGGAGCTTTCAGTTTAAAATGATACCTACTGGTCCCCCAAAACATCAGATATTAAAAACTAAGACTGGCAGTGAAATAATGATCACAATTATTTGGAATAATTTCCATTCAGCCAGAACTGGATCTAAAAGCTCCTTTGGTGATACCAATTTGTTATGTGTGCCTGGACGTAGGTAGGCAGTTTTCCCCCTCCCTTATTCCCATTGTTTCAGAAACACAAGGTTGATTTCAGCTAAAAAAATAGACAGCTGTTTCCACCGCTGATACTTTGGGACCTCCACAGCTTGCCTCTGCTGTCAGTGTGGTATCTCTTCTCAGGGAGGAGATTTCAGAAACCAGAAAATTCATATACTCACGGAGGGTTTGGAGATGAGAGTGAGACCTGAGAGCGGCATTAGATGGAACATGCTTGATGTGAAAATCCGAGAGCCACTCAGAGAGCATTAAAGGTTTACAGAATATTCTCAGTGCATCCACATGGTGTTGACTACAGTTTATTTATCTGGGTATATTGTGCCTCTTAGAAAATGATACAGCAAACTAAAAGAAAAAAAAAATCTTGTAACTTTTGAAAAAATACTATTAAACCAGGTAAAGTAACACTATACAAAAGACTCAAAGAAAGATATGAAATTCTGAAAATGGTTCATTTAATCGGAATAAAATTTCTAAAAATCAGTAGACTAACTCAAAGGAATGCTAGAAGACATGCTTTCTGACCCAAAAACAAGAAGCCACAGAACTGAACGTTCTAAAGTGTGAGAACAGCAAACTGATGGGAAGGGAGATGAACAAGAGGTGGAAGTGTAAGAGAACCAAGAAAAATAGCACAATTAAAGCCTGATGGAGGGAGTAAGAGTCAGCCTTCATCCTATAGGAAGTGAGACTGCTGGAGTGAAGGACAGTACTGGAATCTCTCACAATATGCTGAGAAAAGGAACGAAGCATTCAAAATGGTGAAAAATTGACACACATGAAGGGTGGAGAATGGAAGTCTGGCCTAAGAAGTAGCTGGTCTTGAAGGGCAGTCATCAGAGCCATAATTAAAGAAACATGTTCCTAAATTGAGACAACACTTGACTCTGCAAATTGGAAGGTCTTGCACTATTTGGGGGGAAATCATTGAAAAGAGACACCAGTAGTTGGGATGCCCAGGGCTGTGAAGACGGAAAACTCAGTTTGGATCCACTGAAGAATGAGGAACTTGCAGGCTTTTGTGAACTGTGATTCCAGAAACGGGTGAGTTCCAGGGTTGGCCAATCCCAGGAACTACCACTCTGTTTCTCTAAGAGTATTTTTTCTTCTGTGTCTTCAAGACTCTCCATTCATGGCAACGTGTGACAGTCATTCCAGGTGTCACGGCTGCCCCCCAGGACACCCAGATGAGGAGCCTATTCTCAGCAGGAGCCCTGGGGTCACACACACCCTTGATACTGTGGTAACATGAACCCACAGGTGGATAGCAGTTGGCACTTCCGTGTTCTGCTGCCGGGTGAAAGGGAATGATGGATGCAGGGGACAAGCTGCAGAGTCTGCTCCAGGGACTGACGGCGAGCACGTTGGAGGAAGGAAGAGTTCCTTCAGGGTTCAAGTAGATATATTCTACAGCTGTCCAAAAAGGAAAGAAACCAAGTTGACCTTAGACTCCTCTTTTGTTGAACCCAAAGCCAGAGAAAATTCTACAGCTGTGGGGAAAGCCTACGATCCAAGAACTGTATCCTCAGCTGAGATGTGTGAAGGCAGAGGGAAGCTCTGTCACTGTGGGTGTTTGGTAGATTCCCAGTGGGCCTCCATGAGCCCACTGGGAGGAATATGAAAGCTAGCACATTGAGAATGGGAGCCACAGTACAAAGGATGGTACAAAAGCACCCTGTGACTTCAGCCGACCTCACCTGTCTGCACTGGCCATGCTAATGGCCCCACAGGAATGTGGTTGGGTTAGTATGCTTTTCACAACACCATCTGCATAAGACTTAAAAGCAATAATTTCATTATGAATTATTAGTCCTTATTATGAGAATAGCCCTATAATTGGACTTCAGAAATTCCCCTGAAGAGCCTCAGGCAGAGTGTGCCATCAGATTTAAAAGTCTAATTAAATATGACTAAAAGTATGTTTTATTTTAGCCCACCTGTGACTAGAAACAAATGGTCTCTAAAGACCTTAAAAAAAAAGACTAGGTCAAAGTGAAAACTGAAGATGAAATGAGAAGGGAGATGAATAAGATAAAGAATTATGAAGACATTGAATGGATAGCCAAATGGCAGTCCCCGCCAGAGGCAGGCACCAAAAATGGCTCTTGGAGCATTGAGGAGGTGATGTGGCAGGCAAGGGGTTGACTCCCAGGCAAGAGATATGTTCCTTCTCATGTTATCCTTTCTGGCATTTTCCCAATTCTCTTTACTACTGAATTTCTCCATTTAAGATGATTTCTATCAATACAAAAAGTGGAGTTATCAAAACATGTGGCATTAGTGGCATTGCATAGTCAAGAGCTGTATGTCCATGCCTTACAGAGAATACTGAGATAGGAAAGTGTGCCTTGGGGACCCTCTCCAGAATGAGCATAGCCGTGTTATGGGATGTGTTAGTGTGTTGACATTCCTGCATACCTGACACTTTATGAAAATACGGACATGCTTCCGTACCTGTGGGTGAAGAACCTCTGCTCAGAGTACCCGGGTGCCCTGCCTCTCCCAGGATCTCCAGGGCCTCCCTGGGAGCCAACCACTAAAGGATCAGCTGGACACAGCTTCTCCAGAGCTCAAGGTTCTTCCATGGTAGAGAAATGTATCATCTCAGTCTTTCTGGCTTCCAGCAGCGGGGTCCTTCAACTGCTGCTGGTCTACACAAGTAACTGTGCTTGCTACAGTATCATAGACCTCCCTGGCCCCTGACTCAGCTGATCTTTAGCCTGTTTCTCTAACCCTAAAGGCTTCTGGAAATCGGTAAAGTTTAGAATTGAATAGCTAGCTGTGAAATGCTTCCTTTGTTATGGTGGTTTGTTTGCTTTTTGTTTTCTTTTGAGGCAGATTTAACATCACCATTCACCACCTGTAGCTATCTCAGCACAGAAGTGTTCATAAGAAGTGGTGCCCAGAGTGGACCCCTAGGATATCCACACCCTGATACCTAAGAATGTATTAGGTTATGTGGCAAAAGGAATTTTGTAGATGTAATTAAGATTTTTTTTTTTTTTTTTTGAGGTGGAGTCTCACTCTGTCACCCAGACTGGAGTGCAGTGGCCGCTCCCGGCCACCGCAGCCTCGACCTGCTGGGCTCTGGCAATCCTTCCGCCTCAGCCTTCCAAGTAGCTGGAACTACAGGCACACACTACCACACCCGGCT